>JAADYB010000915.1:0-11372 GCA_023338075.1 Phytopythium litorale | reverse complement strand
TTTCATAATGGATGATTTTTCAATATTTGTCGAGGAGGATTCGACCTGAACCTTCTGGAATTGATATATCTGCCGCATTGACTGTTGACCTGCTGAAAAATGGTTACGGTTTCCATTCTCAAACATGTAACAGATTTCTGTTCACATCCACCATGGTATGGCGTTCGGTTTGGACCGATAGACTTTGGGAGGATTCGATATGAATGGCTCTGACGACGATATGGTGATCAAGTTGGTAAGTCTCTACATATATTTGCTGGGCGGTATCAATACCTCCAAGACTCTCTCGGCATCGGGAGCGACAGTGACAGCTTCACAGGCCATTTGCGGACTACAAAGAACTGAATGTATCAAGCAATACATTATGACACTTGTACTCGATTGTCTTTAATCAACTCAAACGTTTATGATAAAATGTCAATTTAAAATATTGTGTTTATAGCCTGGATGACCCGGACAAGAATAACCTTGCTCTTCACAGCTGCTAAGTGCGTAGTACCACACGCCACGATGCCCGAGACGTGGGACGCATCATCTGACAACGAGGGACGAAAGCCACTCCAGCGGTTGCCTCTGGAAATCTAGATATCAAACTCCGCCGTACGAATGCAGCGCGCTACGGCACTCCCTGCAGTGTTGGCAGCGAAACAGACAATTGAAGGATGGCAGTGGAGAAGGCAGGTCGGTTCACAGTCTGTTATACCAACACTCCAAAATATCCAGAAATAAATGTTCGGCATGTGTTTCCGCTTAGCACGTCCCACAAATCACATCTCCAAATGCGTCTAAATTCAAGATTCATTGAACAGTGCTCGATGCATGCCCTGGAACTTTCTTCAATGTGAAACATGCGATTGCTGTGCAGTCTTTTGATTGAGAAAACAAGTTGAGCTGTTTACCAACCGACGAAACGCGTAACTTTCGGTAATTAACCAACATTTACAAGTGTCACATTTTACATGAAAATGATGCTATATCTTTCCTCATTTTACAAAATTGCTGAAACAGTATTTTCTGGGAGTGGTGTGTTCAGGCATTTCAAAGCTCATCTTCCCGTTCAAGCGACACCATTTTCTGTCCAACACCCTTGACTTGTTGGTCGTTCTCAAGCGAGCAGATATTATTGGAACCCGATAATGGTGGAGCGCAAATGCTCAAGCTCGTCCTGAAGACCCTCGCGACAAAGACGAAGAGAAAGCGAGCGAAGGCAATGAAGACGACACTTCGTTCGAGAAGGGTAAGGACTTGTCAGATGTGATCTAAAACCGAACACTACTGCACAAACATCTCAGCGCAATCAGCTACATTTCACGTAGAAGATCACTTTGATAACTGTATATATAATATCACACTGCTTCGAATAGAAGTTATCACTTTTCTAATAAATTTATGAGAAAATCAATTGATACAAACTAATGGTGTTGTTCCTGATTCGCCGAATTAGTACTTCAGAGAGATATCAGAGCTGGTCTTGCCGACGGCACACTTCACTCTCGATATTTTGAACGGCACATAACAACTAGTGAGCAATCTCTTCCGTGGGCCTCAACAACGAGCGAAATCAACGGTATATACCAATTTGCCTGCTTAAAACGTATTCGCTGTGCAAGCTTTTATCGTGCTATGGGCCACTGACCACAGCTGTCACCTCCCTTCTGCAAAGTCCGATGTTGAATCACCAACTTTTCTTGAATTCCGGCCACCATTCGCACAATTGTTACGATCTTTATTGTTCGGCAAAACTGTGAAAATTGGTGGGGTTTTAGACTTGATTTTCATTCTCAAAACTGACGGGATGCAGATAAATTGTAAAATGTGCTAAAATTGTTTCAGGAATTTGTTATATTGGAGAAACTTTCCAACAAATATATCTCGAGACGTTACGACCTTTGAAGATTGCCAATGGCGTCCCGTGCACGGCAAAGTGCCGAGATGCTGACGAATGCGTTTGGCCCGCGGTTCCTGGACGATGAGGACGCCTCCGAGACGTCGACCGCCCCCGAGAGAGCACAGAGGCGCGCGCAGCCCATGAGCCTGGCGCAGCTGCTGGCCGCCAAGCGCGCGGGGGCCAGCAGATACCCTGAAGAGCAGCAGCAACCGCCGCTATTGTCTCCGTTCGAACACTTCAATCCACAGACACACTGCGAGCGTATCGAGCAGGCTGCCCTGGTGCCTAGGTTCATGCCCAGGACGGTTGACTACTCAGCAATCCAACGACGGTTGGCGGAACAGCGGGAGCGACTACGAGGCGAGTCGGCGACAGCGATCCAGCGCTGCTTCCGGCGCTACCAGCACCACTGCTACGTCCTTCAGTGCCGGGCGATGCTCGCTGCAGAGGTGGAAGAGCAGCGCAACGAAGCAGGGTTCTTGATGGAAGAGAGCGAGCAGGAACTGCGGTGCGAGTCAGTGCTCATCCCGTGGCTGAACGCGGCGGCGTTTGCCGTGGAGACATCTCTCACGGAGTCGATCCCGCCGCCATCCCCACCAACCCAGCATGCTTGGACCCCGGTATCACACAGCCCAGAGCGCGACGAAGCGTCTCTGCGACTGCCACCGCCTGCGCCGCTGCCGTTGACGACGGGCGAGCGACTGCCAGAGTTCGTGGTGGACGTCCAGCTCGTATCGGCGCGGGGGTTGCTCAGTGACAGTGCTATCGCCGCGGGCGGTGTTGTCGGCCTTGAGCTCTCGCTCTGCTCTAGTGATGGCACGGCGGTGGTCCAACGCACTGCGGCTCAAGATCTACCGCCGCAGTTTTCCAACTCGAGCACCGTTGTGGAGATTGCGATGGAGGGCGACACTTCGCTACAGTTCACGGGCGATGGCGTCGTCAAGCCGCAAGCGATCGTTGACGAGTGGAGCGTGTGCGTGACAACTAGGGTCCGAAGTGCGCGAGGGAGGGAGGTGCAAGGTAACCTGAGCGTCCCGCTTGTGCTGCTGGCGACGGGTCTGGCTTCAGAGTACGCCCTGTGTCGGTGGTTCCCGCTCGAGAAGGCGAACCCGGGGGACCTGACGCGAGGAGAGCTCCGCCTCAGCATCCGCTTCCTGGCGCGCGCAACAGATGCCACTGGCTGCGAGGTGATGGCTCCGTATGCGCCGCCAAAGCGAGCCGAGGTGGCTCCGCCTCGAAAGGAAACTGTGGGCATGGCAAAGAGCGGTAGGAAGCCACTTCCAAGCCGGCGAGGGAGGCGACCGACGTCGACTGCTAGGAAAACCGAGGCATCTACGGATTCAGATCGGTCATGTACAACGAGGCCAGTGACGCCACCAAGCTCGGTTCGAGAGCGGATACCGCGGGCTGAAGCCATCTCGCCGCCGTCGTCACCCGCGTCCACATCGTCCTCCGACATGGTGCCTAGCCCAGTTCCAGAGCGTCAGCGAAAGCCCACGCCTCGTCCATCATTCAGCCAGCCACGAGCACCTCCATCGCGAGCTTCCAAGACTCCGGAACGCAGAGTGTCGCTCGTTGACCGAGTCAGCCGCCTCAATAGTGCAAGGAACCGGAGCACGAGCCCGACGAGAGGAGGCTCGCCTGGGCGTAGTGATGACGATCAAGAAGACGAGACCAAGCCCAAGCAGCCGTTCCTCAAGCGCAAGCCGTACAAGGTCGTCTTCCAGCGCCTTGACTGGTCCACAGTGCCCTCCAAGACGGACAGTAGACTCGCGGCAAGCAACGACAAGCCGGTCAACATGCCGCACCAGTACCAGCCGCAGTACAAGTCCCAACCGAAGCCACAGATCAAAGCAAGTGAATCACCACCTCCAGCCGATGATCTTCAAGGCAGAAATGGAGAAGCGAGTGACGCTTGTGTCGACCCGATGACCAGACACCGTCTGAAGCAGCTCGAGCTCGCCATGCATGAGTGCTGTGGCGTCTCCGAGCGGTCTACCGCGCTTGTGCACCTGAAGTACGAGACAGAGCGCAAGATGTTCGCGATCGCACAAGCCAAACGCCTTCAAGATATGCAGGTGGCGACTGGTGCAGCGAGTATCTCGAGCATTGAGGAGCTGTGGGAGCGCCTTGCCATGGACTCGACAGGGGAATTCTACGCCTCACACTTGGAAGGTTTCTCCAGCTGGGCGGAAGAAGCTCAGATCTGAGAGCCGCAAGAGCGCACCAAGTCATCAAATACAAGGCCTCGTTGTCGTGGAAAAGCAGGCTTTACAAGCAACATCGCAATGGCTTCCGCGTGAATGGAGGGAGGGAGGAAGGCTCTAGCTGTCCGTCGTCACAGGCGTCGAGTTGGCGCCTTCTCCGCTGGATGGCACCGTCGTCGGGGATGTCCTTGAGGCGTGTGCCTTCCTGACCGCCGCCATCTCCTCCGATAGGACCTGCAGCGCTACAGCGGAGAACTCCTTCTTGACCGGGTCGATGAACAGTTTCTGCCGAAAACAGACAGTCAAACAGACAAACACGATGCTCGCTCAGCAATAGAGCAAGTGCAGCAAACGAGAGGGATCGCCAGCGTAGGCACCTTGATGCGCTCGTCGAACCGGATGATGGCCTGGAAGATGTTGACGTTCTCCGAGCTGCTGTTGTCCTCGACGAGCTTGCTGTAGATGATGGCCAGGATGTCACACAGCGAGAGCAGCACCTCGCGGTAGTCGAGCGGGAATGGCTGTCAAGCAAGGGATCGAGGCGTTAGAGACGTTCTAACAGCAGAGCAAATCACCCCAAAGCCGTACAATAGGAGGCGCCATGAGCCGCCGGAACACCGGGCGTTGGTTCCACTTGTAGATGGCCGGCCGGAAGGGCTCGTCGACCGAGTAGCGCAGCGCCTCGTCCTGCACCTCGACTGACTCGTGCAGCGTGCTGGAGGTCGCGACCATCATTTTCTGTGCCACCAACGAACGATCGTTAGTGTCGGCCGCTGCCGCCCCAACCCACGACAACTAGCACTGGCGGGTTAACGCTCACCATGCCCTGGACGGTCGCGGACGAGAAGTAGAACTCGAGCTCCTCGAGGAGTTGGCAGCAGTCCATCGCGAGCGTCTGCGGGTGCGTGGCCTCGCTGATGATGCGGCCGAGCCCGAGCCCGAGGTAGAAGAACTGCACGCCGCGGCGGATGGTCTGCTTCTGCCCGAGGTGCGCCATGACCTGTTGCTCGCGCAGCAGCGCTACGTTGAGCCAGTAATTAGACCCCTCGTGCATGAGCTTGAGGTAGTTCCAGTCCGACCGCCGGTGCTGCACCAGGTCCTCCAGCACGCGCATGCGCTGCTGCGCCGACACCTGTCGGAACTCCTCCTCAGCGGCCGCCAGCTCGCTCGCGACGGCCGGGTCCACTGGACTAGCGCCGCTGCCGTTCCCACTCCTTGGCGAGGCTCCTCCGGCGCCGCTGGTCGCGCTGCTGGGCGTGGAGAAGAGCATGTTGCTGATGGATGAGGACGCCGTGGCGAGCGAGGACGAGGCGGACGCGAGCGAGGACGAGAGCCCCGCGGCCAAGTACGCGGCCCCCACGGCGCTGTCATCATCTGGAGTCGCCGGAGAGGCCGTCGAGCTGGTGCTGGAGGGCGACGCGCCCGTCTTGAGGCCGCGGGAGGAGCCGCCGCCCGACGCGACATGCGCCAGCGGCGAGATGATGCGGCGGCCGCCCTGCGAGAGCTTGGAGCGCGCTGCCGCCGCCAGCGAAAAGGCGGCCGACGACGCCTTGGCCGCCGTGGAGGACGCAGGTGCCGGCGGCGGCGGCGGCGGCAGGTCGTCCGCGTCCGACACGCCGCGCGGAGAGAGCGCCGCGTCCGTCTCTTGATCCGCCATGATCGCTGCTGCGGGCACAAGTCGTCACGGCGCTTCAGTATGGTGCCGTGCATGCTTGATGCGAGGCGGGATCCGGCGTTCCTAACCTGTTTCCTCTTCAACTCGAGTCTGTTATGTAATATCGAAAGTATTCTGTTTGTAATACAACATCAGTGAAAGCAAACACATATATTTATAAAGGTGCATTCATACCCGCTTCCTGTCAGTTATGTTGATTTCGTTTTGGATAATTGATGTGCACCACAACATAATACACTACCGGCACACACTGAGTGTGCACAGACTGCGGTACACGTTCTGTGTCGCGTCAAGCGCAGTGCCATCAGATCGGGTCGGAGATGGAAGGCATGAAGTCGGCGCGGCATGGCGACGTGTCCTTTGGTGCCGCCGCGGGCGAGAATGCGGACGACTACTACGATTTCCTGCCGAGCGACGACGAGCTGAGCGGCGAAGAGGACGCGGACGCTGCCATGGCGCAAGCGCCGAGCCCGAGCGCGGACGACACGGACCGGATCGCGGACGCGCTGGCGGCCACGCAGATCTCGGCCGCCGCGAGCGCCGCGCGCGCGACCCGCGCGATCTTGACACCCATTAGCAGAGGAGAAGCGGCGAGGCGGCCGTTCAAGGGTGACAAGCTGCCGGATGGCGTGCTCGCGCGGCGCGGGGCCGAGCACGTGCGCGTGTCGCCCGAGTCGATGGAGAAGCACGCGGCAAGGAAGGCCGACCTGCTGAGCGCGCTCGACGCGTGCACGCGGCAGCTGGGTCCGGGCGCCGCGTCCGACTGGGGCGGAGATGCGCCATTCCGGTATCAGCAAGCGGCGCGCCGGGATGTGGACATGTCTGGCGCGTCGCCTGCGCCGTCGACTGCGACGGAGAGCGCCGCGCCGCAGAGGAAGGCGCGCGACAAGAAGATCCCATCGCCATTCACTGGTGGCGAGGAGAGTGACGAGGACGATGGTGACGGTCGAGCAGGAGAACTCGACCCGCTGTACGACGGTGATATGGATGACGCCGATGCCAAATGGGTGCAGAGCAACTTTGGTACGTCGCGGGCAGTTGCTGGTCTCGACTGGTTCTCGTGCCGGTGGTGACTAACGGACGGAGTGCAGGAGAGGACGGTGCGTCCGACGGCTCGCTGTGCTGTCCGTGCTGCTTCGTGACGGTCTGCATGAGCTGCCAGCGGTGAGTCTAGCTGCGTTGTGTGTATGTGCGCCGCAGGCGCTCACCTCTGTCCTCTGGTGCGATGCAGACACACCAAGTACCGCAACCAGTTCCGGGCTCGCGCGGCGGTCAACTGCCGCGTCAACAAGGACGAGATCCTGACGTACACGCACGCAAGCGGGTCGCTGCCGTTCCAGACGCGCGCCAGCGGCGTTCATGCGTCTTCCTCGGCATCGGCATCGGCGGCGGCGCAGCTGCTGCGGGCGGATGAGTACTACCCGGTCGCGTGCTCGGACTGCGGGACAACCGTCGGCGTGTACGACCGCGCGCAGCAGTTCCACTTCTTTAATGTGCTGCCCAGCAACTAACCGTCGCGCCGCGAGTGCGCGCTCATATATTTGACAAGCCGGTATTTCTACACGGTGCAACCGGGACAGCATGCACCGGAACGCCACACGCCACCACCACCTCCGTCTCTTGCATTGTTCGAGTTGGTCGGCTTGGTCCGGAGACGAATCCATCTCGTTACGGAACTGACTCACGACTTATGCACGACGAGCGCGTCCACAAGAGAAGGGAGGAGAAGCGGCGGCGGTGGCGAATGCGCCAGCTCCGCCTCGCCCTCACGCGAGCGCAACACCAACACTCTGCACCTTGTCGTTCAGCTCCGAGATGAGCATCTCCAGCTGCAGTGTCGTCTGGGAGCGGTCGCGCAGCTGGCGCACCGCCACTGCCATGCGCGACTGCAAATCACGGAGATCGTCCAGCGCCGTCCTGGCGGTTGCGACGCCGGAAGCAGCCAGCAAACGGCGAATGCTGTCGCACACTTCCTCGCTGGTTGGTCGCTCGGCCGGATCAATCGCCGTCATGCGCAGTACCAGCGTCATCTCCGCAGGGAAGTGCTGCAACGCACGCTGCGGCACCACGCCGTGGCGAACACCCGTCAGCACCTGGGATCGTTCCATCATGGTGCTGAACGGACAGCACATCTCCAGGAGGATGACGCCGAGCGCAAAGATGTCCGACTTGATCGAGTACTTGGCGCTCTTGACGCGGTTCGCGGGCGTCAAGTTCGACACGGGGTCGCTGAAGCGATAGCCGAGCTGCTCTGGTGACGCGTACGTAAAAGTGCCCAGCGCAGTCGTGTGGTCACCGTACTCGTCACCAGGCTTCACCGAAGCTGCATTGCGCGACCGCGTCGAATCCGAGAAAATGGACTTGCTGAGTCCAAAGTCACCGATCTTGGCGACGTCGCCGTGGATGAAGATGTTGTCCGGCTTCAGATCACGATGAATGACTCCGCACGAGTGCATGTGCGCCACTCCCTGCGCCACTCCAAGGAACAGCTTCAATCCGTCGAGGTGAGTCGAAGACTGGGCTGACCAGCGAGCCCGCTGATCATACGATCCCCGCAGCCACGCCGTCAGGTTCGAGTGGTTCTCATCCTTGGCCGGTGTCGAGACGGTCGCCGGAGTGGCGACAGTCTTGTCTTGCTGCTTCAAAGTGAGACTGTCAAGCAGACGGTTGAACGAGCGATCAGCTTCCGCAGTCGCGTCGATGCCAGAGGTCGGGACGCTGCCGCACAGCTCCATTTGGATGTAAAGGTTCAGTCCAGGGGTCTTCACCTTCGGCTCCCGCAGAGGCGATGCTCGAGGTTTAGCTTGCTTCCCGCCATCCAATGACGAAGGCTGGCTGAACGCGTCTTCTTCACGCTCGAACGTCACACACGACTCGCTTGCTTCCGTGAACTGGAAGCCTGGTGATGAGTATTGGTCGAAGCTAATCGAGTTGGAAGAGAAGTCGAGGGAGAACGATGGCTCATTCTCACTCACAGCCACACTCGACTCCTTCTCCAGCTGGCGCTGAAGACTCGCAATACTTGGACCGCACGAATCGGAAGCACTTTCGCCAGCGGAGCCAACATCAGAGCCGCGGACACTCAATGTCGACGAAGTGGAGTCGTCAGCGCTGCGATACTCCTCAATCCATGCCGTGTGGTATCGAACCACGTTGGCGTGTGGAGGCATGGTCGCCATCGAGCGGACTTCGCGAAGAGCCTGATCGAGCTCGACCGAGCCTCGCTGCATGGAGTTCGGCAGAGACACCTTCTTGATTGCGTACTGGCACCCATCAACTTTGCTGCGCACCTTGTACACTGCACCTTGGCCGCCCTCACCCAAGGAGCCAAGCACGTCGAAGTCTTGCTCAAAGCGCGAGACCAAGCCCACCGATTCGCTTTGGAGCGCCGTCGATGTCACTGGTGACGCAATCGCCGTCGGCAAGGACTGGAAGCGGCTGATTGCACTGTCTTGCGACTTCTGCTTCTCCGAGTTGCTCTTGGTGCTGTCCTCCTCTTCTTTCAGCGGCGTCAGCTGCAAAGACGGCAAGAACCCAGCTTCCGACAAGAGCGTGGCCTTGGGGGTGCCTCCGTTTTCCGACCGCTGGTCATTCCGCTTGAAGAACGGTGGGAACCGACTTGACTGGGCACCGAGCCATTCCGTGAAGCGCTTCTGAGGAGCGAGAAGAACCGACGGGTAGTACGAAGACGCACCCTTGCCGGTGGAGGGGATCCCGCTTTGAACGCGAACCACCTTGCGCTGCTCCGGGATGCTCCCGTCGTCCGTCTCCTCTTGTCCCGTCTGGAAGTATCCGATGAACGGGTTCGTCTTGTCAACAGTACTGCCACGCTTACTGAGATGCACCTCCGACGTCGTGGCCGCATCCTGGACGTTGCTGACGCTCAGCGTGACGTCCTTTTCACCTTGGGACTTGTGGACAGCGTGATTGTCTTCTACGGCATAGCGTCCGCGAGTCGTGGCTGGGGATCGGATCGCCCAGTCCGAAACGTCCGTAGACAGCGAGAACGCCATCGGCGAAGACGCCACGCGCGGGAGACCACCAGCTCGAGCGGCATGCTCAATGGGTCCTGGCGCCTCGCCTGGATGACCAGCGGTCGAGCTGTCTCCTGCGGAAGTACCGAAGCTTGCTCCTGGAGAAGGCCCTGCCGTCGGAGAGCTCATCGGCCCGCCGATTTGGTAGGCTGACGCCGCCCGCCGCGCCGCGGGCAGACCATTCACATTCTTGGCGATCCCGAAGGCGAAAGCGTTCTGCATCGCCGCGCCGCTTGGGTCGGGGGAAGGGGGGGGAGTTGAGACTGGTACGGGACTGGGTACTACAGGGTTACGCTTGCGCCACTCACGCTCTCACACACTCACACGTCGAGAAGGGGAGTCGCTCACAGTCGCGGCACGGAGAACAGCGCGGATAGGCAGTCGAGTGCAGTCGAGCGGCAAGTCGGGTTCTACCCACGCCGATCCGTCCTCCCGGTCGGGGAAAGAACGGGATCAGTCCGCCTTGCGTTCGTCCGTCCCTCGGCCCGCCCTCGCGACTATCGAGCGCGCGCGCGTGCTGAGACCCGCAGACGCAGACGCAGCCGGCCACGGGAGGCGGAAAGCGCCACCGGCTCCGGCAGTGCGCGGCGTCGCTCGTCCGCTCGGCGCCCGCGAATCGGTCCCCGCACCTCCGAGCAGCAGCAGCAGGAGGAGCAGCGCGGCAGTCGAGTCGCCGCCGCCGCCGCCGCCGTCCCTTGCGTCGCCTTCGCCTGTCTCGCTCTCCCTTTATCACGCGTTTCACAGAGTGGCGGTGTCGTCTTCGAGAAAGGCGGAGGAGGAGGAGGAGGGGGGCCTTCGGAATCGTATACTCTCCTCTTTCATCGAGTGTCGCAGGTTGGAGCATCAACCTCGTGGGTCGTCCTGTCGCCCCAGCAAATGGTCATCATCGACCTGTATGAATAGATACGCTAGTGAATGCGCAGTGTGAATATCCAGCACCCAGTGTTTGAACTGACTTGTGTAAATCGATGAGACCGAATAAGCCACGCCGATTCCCTCCGTCATAATATTGAGGCGGTTACACCACCAGACGGAGAGTCACGTTGAACCAAAGGAGCAATCTCGCAGCCACCATCGCATTGGAAAGCACCTCAACAACCAGTTTAAGCAATCTAACAGAAGTGGTTACAAATCGACAGTTGGTTGCTCGTCATGATTTTAGTAGAGCTCTGGTTCAATTTCTGGCTATTGCATCAGTTTTACGCCAAATCGATATTCACTTGGTATAATTCAATGGCAGACACATTCTGAAAATTGACAATCTAAATGAACATCAAGAGGCTAAAACACAATTTCAATCAGTCAATTTCGAAGAATAATCGAGCAAGACGTCAAGTTGGCACAATTAATCAAAAGCAAAGCTCTCCTGTGCCATAAAGTCCTCGCTCTCCTCGCCACTATCGTCAGGGCTGGCAAGGCGCAGACGAGTGCTCACTCCATCGGGTCGCTCACAGTGAGAGGCCAGAAGGCTGCGCAGACGAAGGCGACGCTTCTCGCGGTAGCGTCGCTGCACGGCCACCCTGTTCATGTGACTCTCGTGGCCGATCACGCGGAGGCGCTTCAGGTAG
>JAADYB010000914.1:0-11379 GCA_023338075.1 Phytopythium litorale | reverse complement strand
TAATACACGGAGTCGTCGATTGCAAGGTGATACTGTTTGTTTACTCTACCCATGAAGGTGAGTGAATCAGAAGTGGAATTCAACAGCGTTTCGATAAACGCGACCGAGTCCGCCTACCTGCTCCTGGGCACCTCGAGTGTGTGGGGGGGATTCTGGTTGCGGAGATGGAAAAGAAAGGGATTTCATCGCCGAATCCGGCATTTACATCCACGAGTCAAGTTTCTGTCGCCCGTGGACGACATTGAGGTGCTCCCGTTCGTGCTCGCTGTCCAAGAGGGAGAGGGAGTTCTGAACGAGTACAAGAGTCTGCACAAAGTGAACGACATTGAGTCCGACGCGATCGACACCAATATCCTCGACAAGATCGATTCAGAAGCGCTGATTGTCGAGGAGATGTGGCCACCGGTCGAGCTCGCGTGTCACTTGGGGTACGCCGACATTGTGAAGCACCTGCTGGTGGAGAAGCGGGCCACGACGGAGTCCAAAAGCACCGCGGTCCTTCTGCGCGCCAAGCAGCGAGCCAAGGCGCTAGCTGCTGCGGCGTAATCGATCTCTTTGCAGCGTTGACATGCATGTATGATCCGGGTGTACCCATTGGCGCATTTAGGATACGGATGCATACCTGTCGTCACCTCCATAACTAGCACATCGTACCTTTCCACGGGCTCACAATCCTTCACAATCAAAGCTCGGATGCGGTTCAGGTGCGCCGCGACTCGCTCGTCCTTGGCGGTGTCACGATGGAGCAGAAGCTGCGTGCGACGCTGGTAATAACTGTCAGTGCCCGTGGTGGAGCGCAGTGCGCTGGCGGGGGCCCTCGCGGCGGCCGCTGGTATGCTCGGCAAGGTGCGTCCATCAGCCTCCAAAGTGTCGTCCGCAATCTCCTGATGAGCATTCGCCGTCTGCGGCGACAGCTCGGCGCGGATGGGGACGCGCGCGCGCTCCAATGGCTAGTGACGGCGTGCTACGACCGCTACCCGGGTGACGGCGTCTCTCTCGCTCCGTGCGCCATGGTGCGTGGGTTGTTATACTTGGGTGGCAGAGCAGAGCAGCAGCTAACGTGAAGAGCCCGACGAACGACAGGTTCACTCGCTGGCGCGCGTGCTGTGCGTGGGCGCCATGCTCGCGACCAACGCACTGATGCTCCACTTCTTCGTGCGCGGCCTGCACGAGACGGACTCGCTCACGGCCACCGTCACGAGCGCCGCCGTCAACTTCATGCTCTCGGTGCGTCTCCCTGCTCCTGCTGCAGTCGATCCTCTCGCGCTGACACGTCGTGGCGTTTCCTGGTCCGGACGGCAGGCAGCAGTCGGGGTTGTCGTCTTCCAGGAGCTGCTGCCGACGCGCTGGTTCGTCGGCGCAGCGTTGATCCTGACCGGCGTCGCGTGTCTACTGCACGGCGACACGCCAGTCGAGTCGCCGTCGACCGCTGCCACCAAGAAGCAGCAGTGAGGCTTGGTCGGATGAAATGAAAGTCGCGGTGTATAAAAGAACTACGAAAGCTGTCTGTCAGTCTGCCTACTACATGGGAATGGATACTTCTCGCGCCGCTGCTTGACCTTTGACGCTCCACCACGGCGTCAAGCTCTTCCTGCTCGCGGCGCCTCTTCTTCTTCTTGTCTAGTCGCTCAGGTCGTCGTCGCTGTCGTCGAGCGCGCTGGCGGTGCCGCACACGTTGATGGTCGCGGGCCAGTTCTTGAGCTCTGCTAGCTCCAGCCACGGGTGCGAGCGGTAGCCGGTCTCGCCGAACCACCGGCTGAACGCCGACAACGACACTGTGCGCGCCATGTCCACTTGCTTGGGATCATCGATTTCCTCTTCTTTGCTCTCCTCGTTGTCGATCTCAATCACTTCGGCGTTGAAGGCTAGCACGACGGCCTCGGCGCCAAGCTCGGCCGAGTATCGTACGAGTTCCGCGCTGAGCGAGCTGCACATCCCATAGAAGGCCATGAGGAAGCACGTGAGCGTCGCCTTCAGGGTCTCGAGCGGAACCTTCTCCGCGTCTTTCGCCGCCTGCTCGTCTAATATCACAGCACCGCACTTGATCTTGTCGAGGAAGTTGCCCTCGCACAGCACGAGCAGTCCGCAAGCGACCGCCCCGAGATCGATCCTCTCGTCGTCTTCGTCGTCGTGGCCCTCATATTCGCCATTCGCCGAATCCGTCTCGCGCACAAACACATCCATGAGCGCGTAGACGAGCTCCAGCGAGCCTTCGCTGAAGGGTTGGCTCGGACCGAGCTCCACACTGCGCGACTTGTCGCACACAGATTGCAGCGCGCGCACGAACTGCGCCTTGCTCGTCACCGTATTGGAGGTGACGGCCGCGAGCTGCAGGGACGCCTCCAGTTCGCTCTCGAGCGACAGCGCGTTCACCCTGTGGAGTTGCGACTGGCGCAAGAATTGACGGAGCCGAGAAATGTCGTCGTGGAAGAACTGGAGCTCCGCAGCCTCCTTGGCGATAGCGAACACCATAACGGGGCCCTCTGAGCCCAGACTGACAGCATCCAAGGAATCCCGTGACCGACCGCTGACATCCCCCGAAGGTGACAGCGTCGACAAACCGTGGACAAACGGCGTCGAGACGATGTCGCTCTGCCGAATCTGCCGCTTCCTCGTCGCGACGGTCTTTGTGTTCGTCAAGTGCTCGATGGGCTGATGCGTTGACGGCATCGTCCCAGGGATCGGACGCTGGGACCCCATGACTGGGCCACGTCGGTTGCTGCGCATTCTCGCGGACGCTGCGGCAGACATCGACGCAGTCTGCTCCTGGAAGTCCTGCTGCTGCTGCCACTTGTTGACGTCTAGCAGCTCCACCCACGAGATCAGCTGGTAGCCTCCAGTGTTGTACCATTCGCCAAACTGCTCGAAAGTGACGCGCGCGCGCGAACGAACGCTTCCGTACCCGGCAAAGCCATTCGCCGATGTGACCGATGGGCTTGCTTGTGCTTGGCCGTTCGCCGCCACGTCCGTCATCAAGTCACCCATCGCTTCTTCGATGAACTCGTCCGCTTCTTCGTAAATCTTCTCCAGACCAAGCCGATACGTACCGTCGCTCAGCGCCATGAGGGCAAGCAAGAACGACCGCAAGTAGATGAAGAGCACAGAGTGCGGCAGCGCGTCACCTTCCGCTTGCAGTGTCATCGGCCGACGGGAGCCCGCTGTCGTCGACGGCGCCGCACGAGCACTAGGAAGTCCAAATCCACTGACAGTGAAGCTGGCGTCACTGGGCATACCAAACGCACTGGTAGTTGTCTGGTAGCCAAAGCCTCCGCCCCCGCCTCCGCCTCCTGCCGTGTAGTACGAGCTTGTCGACGCGTAGTTGTTGAGTGTGCGTTGGCGCTGCTGTCGCATCTTGGTGATGAAATCGAAGGCGAGAGAAAGTTTTTGGCTCTTGGACCCCTTGCCCAGAATGCTCATCCCGCACGCCAGCTCCAGTGCATTCACGCGGCCGCAGCGCTTGCGGTCGAACACGTTGAACACGCGTGACAGCAGCTTCGACGATGTCTGCTGCGCCTTCTCCGCCATCCCCTCTTTCGACACGAGACTTCGGATACACTCGTAGTAGTTGCTCCTCGTGAGCACCAAGTACGCGCCTTCGTCCTCTTCCACAGCGGCGTACGAGTATGCCGCAACGCCCCCAGTCGCCCGACTTTGGTTAGCGCGAGTGATGTTGCGAGCTTCTTCAGCTGATGGCGTTGCGTACGCTAGAAGCGCATCATACAGCTTGCTGACGCTCAGCTCGCTCAGTTTGGTCGAACGCAGCATGAACAGGTACGTCGAGATGTCGCTCTCCGTGAAGTGGAGGATGTTTCCCTCTTCCAGCATGTCGAACGCGTAGATCAGCGGTTTCTCGCGCTTGCTCGCTTCAAAGGCTTCCTTTGCCGGCCACTTGGACAAGTCGAGCAGCTCCAACCATGGGCAATCCATGTACCCGCCGGCGGCGTACCATGTAGCAAACTCGCTGAGGCTGATCGTGTCTGGCCGCTTCGTGGTCACTTCGCAGAACAGCTTGGAGATGACAGCGCCAGCCGCCCGCTCCGCGATCGAGTTGGTACTCCACGAGTTGACCGAACTTGTGTCGTTCGAGTGGCCCTTGGTCGCGTTGAAGCTTGAGAACGCGAACAGCACAACAAGGATTGCTTTGAGCATCTCGAACAAGTGCCGACGAGACACTCGCCCATCTCCTTGGACATCGAAGAGCTTGAACAGCACACCGAGCTTGGCGCTCTTGGTCGTTCCACAGAACACACTCATGCCGGCTAGCAGCTGAAGACGGCCAACGGAGCTGGAGTTCATCCCGTACGGATCCTCCAGTTCACCGCTGCCTAGCGTGGCGGTACTGCGTCCGTCGTTGTTGCTTCCGTCGCTGGTGTTGTTGCTTCCGTCGCTGATCACACTTTCGCTCTCAAACAGAGTGTAGATGCGGAGCAGGTGGAACGACAAGAACTCTTGGTCCTCGTTCGACAGCTCAACGCGCGGCACGAGATCGCGCATGGCCCGCAGGTACCCCTGCTTGGTCAGCGATTTCCCATGCGCGTACTTCTTGAGAAGATGCGACATCTCGCCGCACGTCATACGGCTGAAATTCATGCGCTCCGAGATTGTGTACACGATCGCCACGTCCTTGAGCCGAATGCGAAGCGAGGTGTTATCGTAACTCGTCAGTTTGAACTGAAGCGCCACCGACGACAAGTCCTTGCTGCTCGACGACGAACTTGACGGCGATGTAATGAGGTGCGCAATACCACTCACAGCGTCCATACTCGATACAACTGCGTGACGGTCCTCCGTTGCTGAAACGTCGTTGGTTGAACCAAAGAGCGTATTGTCAGTGTCGGGGTGAACAACATCCATCGATGATGAGCGCTGGCGATCAGTGACGCTCTCGTGAGACGAAACGGTGTCGTTCGACGAGTTCGAAGAAGGCTCCGTTGTGAGCTCAGTCGCATTCGCCAGTGCTTGCTGCTGCCGGTTGATGTACCGCAGGATCGCCTCGGCGACCGTGTCGTTCACTTCTGGCCACTTCTTTGAGTCCAGCAGCTCAATCCAGGCGATAATTGTGTATCCGTGCTGAGAGTACCACACCGCGAACTCTTCGAACGAGACCACCCCACCTCTCACGAACGCTTGCGCTGCACCAGCCCCCGCGGCACTCGAAGCAGCACCACCCAGCATAATTGAACTATCGTCCGGAAGCGATCCACGATGCTCGTAGCGCCCGCCACCATTCCGGCGGTTGTTGGCTCTTGACATGGCATCGGATGACTCGGGGATTTCAAAGCTGCGACGGTGATCCCGTCGATTGGACGCAACGGGGCGAGTGCTGAACGTCTTGTTGGTGTCCTTGAAAATCGTGTCAGCGATCTCGATCGCGGTTGTATCGGCAACGCTAGCAATCGCCTCTGCTGAAAGCTCGGAGCCGTTGCCAAGTGCCAGCAGCATTGTCAGGAAGGACCGCAGATACTTCCACATCTCACGCCGTGTCAGACAGCCATCGCGATCTGCATCAAACAGGCGGTACGCAAACGCGAGCTTCTCGCTCTTGGAGCCGGCGCAGAAGATGGTGAATGCCGAGACAAACTCGATCAGGTCGATCTTGCCAGTGCCTCCTCGATTGAAAGCGAAGAAGAGCCGAGACAGCGTGTCGGCGATCATCTTTGGGTCATTGCCTCGCCCAACGCTTCTAGGCGGGACGCGCGTGTTGGTATGGACGCCGAACGCTGCCAAGACGCCGCGAGCAATGTCAGTTGGCAGCAACTGTCGGATGCACGCATCAAACGTGCTCTTGTCGATGCATGAGGTTGTCGGACTCTCCATGTACGGCTCGAACACGCGGTACACGCGATACAGCTCGATTTGGTTCAGCTTGATGGCGCGCTGGAGCTCAAAGTACTGAATCAGATCCCCGTTGTCGAAGCTGAGAGTCGTGATCGGAAGCTCTGTAATGGCATCGTCGTCGGGGTCGAACGGCAGGTCGAACTCCAGCACAATCTCGTTCTTCAGGCAAATTGCTGGCAATGTCGTGGGTGCGCTGCTCTCCTTGGAAGGCACCGCAGTCGAAGACGACTCGATAGACGCTGGAATCGCATGGTTGTTCTTCAGAACGTGGCCATTCTTGGCAGGCTCGTCGTCGCTGTCATCCTCCTCTTCGTCTTCGTCGATCGCATCGGCAAACGCGAAGTTTGGCGGGTTCCGCGCCGCTCCATAAGGAGGATCGGAGTCAACGTCGACCTGGATATTGTTTGCCGTGAAGTAGTTTGTGCTCGCAACGGCGATGTCGATCGGCTGGACGTCGAGTGCGTCCACGATGAAATCGGGAGATACAAACGCCCACTTCTTCAGGTCCAGCAACTCGAGCCAGCTCATGCCACGGTATCCTCCAGCGTTGTACCAGTACCCGAAGTCATCAAACGTGTACATACCCATGCGCAGATCCGAGTTCGTACGCGCGCGATCGCCGTCGATCTGGTCAATGTAGTTTCCATCTTCCTCCTCGTCATCCCCAGTTGTTTCGTCATCCTCAATGCCGTCCATGATGGTCTCCATGATCTCGTGCTCACCCGTGTCCACAAGGTCTGCGAGCGATCCATAGCGTTGCAGCACAATGTCTTCTGGCGGTGAAAAGTAAAGCAGCGTCGTCAAAATCGACCTCAGAAACCGCCACATCTGCTGTCGGTTCAAGTATCCCTTGCTGTCGACGTCGAAGTAGTGGAACGCTGCCGCCAATTTGTCGCTCTTGGATCCCCACGCCATGAGACTGAACCCGGCGGCAACCTCGAAGGCGTCGACCTTGACGCATTTCTCGGGCAAAAACGCTCGAAAGATGTCCAGCATGCATTCGAGGAATGCGTTGTCGTGCATCAGATGAGGCTTGTCTGTCATACTGACAAGCTCGTCGACAGCTTCGAGAAACGTCTCCTCTTCCAGCAGCCCATCGCCCGTATGTTGCACAAAGATGTCGTAAATGGCTTGTGGGAAGACCTTCGTGAACGCCGCTTGGAGCAGCAGGTCGTACAGCTGAACGGCCTGGTCTTCACCGATCGTGAGGATTCCACCATCTGCTTCAGAAAACCGAAAGCTGAGGGGCTGTGGCGCATCGCTGTCCTCTTCGTCACCCTCGATATTGCTCGCTGAAGTATCAGACGCGGCAGCAGACGCCTCGGCATTCGCGTCGTCCGAGAACGCCAACGGGACGCCCCATTTTGTTGGAGATGGAGACTCTGTCCTTGACGGGGAGCTCAAGCGCTTGGAGGCAGGCCACTTTTTGGAGTCCAGCAACTTGATCCACGGCACCGCCTTGCTCGAGCTGCTGTTGGTCTCGATCCACGGCCACATCTGGGTTTCGAACGAGACAGTGTCCTCCTTCGACAGTCCGTGGAACGCAAACAGGCGAGCCACAGTCACTTCAATGCACGAGGTGACGATGGACGCGGTCGACTGGAGCTGATCAGCAGTTGCGGACTGCAAATCAAACACAGCTGCGACCGACAGTAGCAAGCAGCTCATCGCCGCGCTCGCGACTGACAGCGTGATGGGGTCGTCCGCGCTGGCACCACATACGCGCAGACTCAGCTTGACCGCCACTTCAACCTTCTCCTGGACATCTCCGGGCAGCAGCACAAGGCAGCCGATCGCGAGCTGTGCGGTCGACAAACAGCGCAGACCTGTAAGGGGTGGTCATGCATCGAGAGAGGGGGGGGGTACGCTGCATGGCTCTCACCTGAAACACGTCTGTGCGATTTGTGGCTTGGAAGGAGCGGTAGATGCGGTCCAGAATGTCCTCGACGGGTCGGAACATCTCTCCGGTGCGAAGGTCGGGCAGGGAGCGCACCATGGCGAAGAAGTCGTCCTTCTCCATGCCCACGTCTCCGTCGGCGGTCAGTGCGTCCACGGCCTGCATCAGCGCGCCGATGTTGCATGTCCCCACTGCACGCAGCACGAGCGGTACGAGCGAACGTTAGCCTCCCTGTCCGGGCGTCGGCAGCAGTATTCAATGAGTCACGCACGCTTGGTGGCGACCAGCGCGTTGCGCACGAGCCAGACACGCTTGCTCTGCAGCGCCAGCGAGCAGCTGGGCGTCACGAAGGGCAGGTCCAGCACCGCGTCCGCGTCCGCCGTCGTCGGCGACGAGGGCAGCGACGGCACCTCCTCCGCGCTCACGTTGCTCTGCAGCGGGATGTCTCCGTCCGCGTCCGCCATCTCCGCCTCGCTCCTGTCCTCGCCCGCGCTCCTGTCGCCGGCCGTGCCCTTGCCCTCGCTCTCACTCCTGTCTTCGGTCTGCAGCTCGCCTCCCGTCCCCGCGCGCCGTCCAGCAGTGAGCACACGCGTCGTCGTCGGCCCGTCCGATCAGTCGCCCGCGGTTTCCGTTGTCGTCCCGCGTCCTTTCTTGGCGCCAGCCGCTTACCGTTTGTGGGTGAGTGGACGCGCACCAATCCGGTCCGAAATAAGACGGCAGCGGCCCGAAATAAAGGCGGACGCTGCGGGGTCGGCCGGTCGGTTTCCTTCCCGCGCTCCCTGCCGCGGAAATCGGCTCGGGGGACAAACTCGGGGCCTGGCTGGCGGGGCGGGCTGCACTGCCGATGCGGGTGCGTGCTTGGTGCTGCTGCTGCCGCCCGCGATGGCGAGTCGCTCGCCCGGCTTCTCCGCCTTCTTCGGCTTCTCCCGGCTGGTGTTCTCGCGTCGAGACGGCGCTCTCTACCGCGCGCCGCGAAAATTGTGCTGTTGAAGGTGGCCCCAACTGCCGATCTTGGGTGTCGGACTTGAGCGGAGAAGAACGGTGCTGTCCAAGTTGCCGAACCAGGACGCCATCCCGCTTCTGTTGGAATAGGTGTTGCTTGTTTAGGGTGTGGAGGCGTCCCTGAAGCGGCGCAGGCGCCTTCCCACATGGCTTCGCTTTGTTTTTGCGTTCCACCCCCCGCGATCCGGTGCTCTGGACGACCTGCATGGGCGTCACGACGGACGCGCTGGCGCTGCTTCTAGCGGTCGCGTGGAGCTGCGTGTCAGAAGTGCGCGCGCAGCTGGGCGTGCCAACGGGCAACCTGTGCGCCATGCTGGCCAACTGCAACGGCCACGGGCGGTGCGACGCGCTCACCAAGACCTGCGCGTGCTTCGAGGGGTACGGTGCCGCCTCGGACGTCGCGGTCTACAAGTCGCCCGACTGCTCGCTGCGTACGCGCCTCGCTGCTCGTGCTCGGGGTCGGCCGCCCGCTCACTGACCGCGATGGCTTGCCAGGGACGTGTCCCGCCGGCCCGGCGTGGGGAGACATCCCGACGAGCGCGACGACTGCGCACGACAAGACCGAGTGCTCGAGCGCGGGCGTCTGCGACCGCTCCAGCGGCCAGTGCAAGTGCTACACTGGCTACGAGGGCAGCGCCTGCCAGCGGAGTACGTGCGTGTCTGTGCTCGTGGTGCGTTTCCTGGCTAACACCGATCTCATGGTGCGGGTGCAGTGACGTGTCCAAGCAGTTGCTCTGGCCACGGCCAGTGCCTGAGCATGAGCGAGATGGCGGCGGTCACGAGCGCGTCCCCCGTCTCCGCTGCTGCCTCGTATGGCGGCGCTGCGGTGCGATGGCATCTGTGCGCTGGACAAGGCTGAAGCATTGGACTCACCTAACCTGTGTGGGTGGGCGGCATCCTGCTTGGACGCTTTGCAGGCGACAACGACATGGGACCAGGACCGGCTGTACGGCTGTCTGTGCGACTCGTCGTGGGCCGTCGGCCTGGGTGCAGGCGAGCGCCAGCTCTCCGAGTGGTTTGGAGGGGACTGCTCGAGAGGTGCGCGGCGTGCGATGGTGCCTGTCGCTATGACTCTCTGCTCACGAACACCGTGTTGGGCCGACGCTCGTCCATGCGCTGCGTTCATAGTTCGGTGCCCTTCAGGCGACGACCCGATGACTGCAGTGGACGAGACAGACTGCTCCGGCAAGACGGCGCCGGAAGGATTCGGCGTCGGTGCGGCCGGCAACAAGTGCCACGTCGACTGCTCCAATCGCGGCATCTGCGACTACTCGAGCGGCGAGTGCTCGTGCTTCAGCGGCTTCTATGGCTCCAACTGCGCCAGTCTGTCGCCGATAACATGAGCACGGCAGACGCCGAGGCAGGTCGTTAAACATGATGCGTTTGTGGTATTCCGTTGTGGGGTGCCCGCCAAGGGGATCGCATCCCCATAGCGAGAGCTTGCAGTTAGCGACCCGCGCACCAGCTCCGGCCCGATTACGCCTGATCGTACTTGGTGGCCTTGGACGCCGCCGCGAACTTGTCAAAGGGCGTCTGCTGGGACGACTGCCTACATTGCAGCAACCTCAGTCAGCCCAACATGCAGGAATCCTTCGCAGCATGCGAGTGCTTCGCGTACCAGAACGTCGCCGTGCCCATGGCCGCGGCGGAGAGCACACTGGTCGCAGCGCCGAGACGCGCGTTCTTCTTGAGGATGGCGGGCACCGCGCCGACGAGCAGACCGCCGACCGCCGCGTTGACGGCGTCGTCCTTCTGGCGCACGGTGGCCGCCACGAACTCGCCCGTGGCGAACAGGCAGCCGACCGTCGCGAAGACGACCTGTTGCAATCGATCAATCGGACACGCTGTTAGCCGCCGCCAGCGGAAGAGAGCCGCGCTGGGGATGCACGCAACGCACCGAGCGGAGGCCCACGTGCTTGATCTGGTTGGCGAACTTGGGCAGCTTGGCGCCTGAGAGATCGCGCTCATGTGTTAGTGGCGCGTCCAGAGACGCAGAGGATGCCATGCAGCAAGAACTGACCAAGCTTCGGGATGGACCAGACCGACTCGACCGAGCCGACGGCCGCGCCGAAGAACGCACCGCTAGCCTGCAGAGTCACACGCCAGCTCGGTTGTCAGCCAAGCGCCGATGCAGAGGCCTGGGCTGCGGCGCTTCGCCTACAGTACCGTCGTGAGCACAATCTTCTCCGTTCCCGCGGGCTGCTCCATCCTGCCGTTCGTGTGTCTTGGCGTCGCGTGTGAGGCGAAGGGGGCGTGGCGCGCTTGGACCGCCAGAAGCGTCGAAAATGAAAAGCTATTATCGACATTTTGAAGGAGGGTATTGTCGACACTTTAATCGACAACTCTAATTCGACAGGATTGGGATACCGGTATTAAATTCGTCCGTACGGGATCCTCGACACTATATAACTATCGATCAAATCGAAACGTTCGGTCATCTTTGCGCTTGGGGCAATACGATAGTGCGTGAAGCTCTGCTGATGCATCGTGATTGCTAGTTGAAAACTACTCCAACCCTCGTGAGAAGGCCACTGGCCGGCTCCAATTTCTGTCATATTCCCCTCTTGCAGGGGTTCGTCCTTGTCCTCGTGCTGCTTGATGCGCATTGATCACACTCTCGGCGCGTGTGCCGCCGCGTCACC
>JAADYB010000913.1:0-11382 GCA_023338075.1 Phytopythium litorale | reverse complement strand
TGACGAGACAAGCAGTTGACTCGTGAAAGTGACGTGGCATTGATTTGCTGGCTATCCGCATGTCTGCCGCAGAGTTGCAGTTCAAACTCGGACGGCGGCGAAGTGCGGGCGGGCGGAGGGTCTAGCGCGTCTGCGGCGTCCAGTGGCGCCGTGTTCGTGAGCGGCGGCGACTCGGCGAGCGGCGTGTCTGGCACTGTGTCTGTACGCGGCGGCGAGTCTTCGTCTACCGGCGCTGGTGGGTCGATGCTTGTGCCGAGCAGTCGGCGGCGAGCGGGGCTGGCGGTGACGTGACGCTGACTGGCGGGTGCGGCGACGGCCAGCACGGTCGCTGGCGCTGTCTTCCCCGTGGGCGGGTCTCCTGCCAGCATGAGTGCTGGAAGCGCGAACCCGTTGTCGGGCGGCGCTGGAAGTCAGCTGGGTAGCAGCGTTACAGTGCTGAGCAGTCCCGGCAACGAGCGGCGCGGGCGGCAGCAGTGTTCCCGTGGTGTCTCGCGATGTGCTCGTGCCGAGTGGATAGACGAGCGTTGAGGCGGCCTGCCCCGTGCGTGTTGTTGGCGGAGCAAGCACGTCGAGTGAGGCGGCGACGTGTCCATTGCTGGAGGCGTCAGTGGTAGCAATGGGGAGAGGAGGCACCAGCGCGCAACAGAGCAGCAAATTCACGATAATGCATAGCTCAAATGAATCAATATGTTGTTTGAGTTGGTGGCTGGCACTCTGCGTGTCTGCTGTCGGTGCGGTTGCTCTTCGTGGCGCACGGCTCGGCGCTCGTGTCAGCGGTGCGGCCTCACGGCTCGCCACTCTGCGCGGCGAGCGTGTTGCCGATGGATTGGCGGTCGCCTTGGTGTAGTAACATACGCAGGATCAGCGTGGGGCTGACCAAGCAGAAGCCAATACCACTGACGAGCGAATTCCCGACGTCGACATGTTCGGCAAAGTGATCAACAGCGCAACCGGGTTCGCGCTGATCGAGCAGTGACTTCGTTTCACCGTTTCTAATACGTTTCTATTTGATATTTCTAAAATTCACCGCGGCCTTTTTTGAAAACTTGCAGGCAGCAACCCGCGCGACCTTGTGGGTCGCCATACATTTCCGCAGTCGCTCGGAAAAGCCGCCTCACCGCCCTGCCCGCGGCGCCGCCTCCGCCCCTGCGACCGCCTCCCCGCGCCGAGGACGAGGATGTTGAGCCGCCTGGACGACGCGCGCGTGTTCCTGAGCTCGGACGACGTCGTGCTGGGCTCGCGCGCGGCTCGGCGCGGCCCCGGGGTCGACGGGGGGCCGCTGGAGGCCGCGACGGGACAGCGCGCGCTCGGCGCCGACAGCGGCAGCGACGGGGACGCGCTGGAGGACGAGGAGGACGAGGAGCATGCGCAGCTGCACCCGCAGCATCCGTACAACATGCGCCGGTCGCGCGCGGCGGCGGTCAAGGCGCTGGCCGTGCGCGAGCCAGGGTCACGGCGGTCGACACGCCGGCGGCTGGCGGACAGTGCGGCAAGCCAGCCCATGGAGTTGGTGATGCTGCCGTCCGGAGACATCCGACCGAGAGACGAGTGCCCGCCGGGGGTGGCGCTGCCTCCGCCTCCACCTGGGCCGGTGCCGGCGTCGCGCGTCGGGCGGCGGCTCGAGATCGGCGAGATCAGCGATGACAGCCCACGAGCCCAGCGACACCGGGACGGAAAGGAGGACGACGATGGTAGCGACAGGAGCGACCAGGAGAAGCCACGCGTCAAGCGAGCAGAGAGCAGGCGTCGCACGAGCGGCCGAGAGGAGAGGCGCGAGCGTCCAGTGACGGAGCGACGAACGAGAGGGCAACAAGCGACGACGGACCGCCGCCGCTTCGAGACGCCTCCGCGGAGAGCGACCGCTCCGAAGCGCCAAGGCGGGGCGGAATACGCTTCATCGGGCGGGGAGGACGAGACTGGGTTCGCGTCGGCCTCGTCGCTCTCGTCGTCCGATCACGCCGGCGCGTCGACGGGGAATGGAGTGGGGACGAATGTGGCGCATCGGCGACAGCCGCAGCAAGATACCCGAGCACTGGATGTTGACAGTGACGAAGAGGACGGTGACCGTCTGGCATCACATTCTCGTCGTCGAATGGGTCCCGACACCAGAATGGAGCGAGCTCGGCAGGCGCTGATGATCTCGCGCCAGCGCACGCCAAAGGCAAGCTCGAGGCCGCGCCTGGAGCCAGAGACACGTGGAAATACCGCACTGCCCAAGAAGTTGGAAGTGGCTCCGGTCTACCACATTGCTGACGAGGATGAGGACGAGGACGAGGATGAGGATGAAGACGAGCCTATTGAGCAGGTCAAGAAGCCGTCAGAGCGTACGCGTCGGCAGCAAACCTCAAAAGCGGACAAGAAGCTTGACGTCAACCAGTTAGTGTCCTCAAAAGAAGAGGAGAAGACCTCGAGGCAGGCAAGACAATCCAAGCTGGTCAGACAGCTCGAGCAAGAGCTACAGAACGAGAAGAAGCGCGTGCTCGAGAAGATGACTCTGTTGCTGGAGGAGCAAGGAAAGAACCAGCAACTTCACCGGCAGGTTGAGGAGATGGAGAACCAGCTGGAGTCAGGCACTCGTAACGCTGCTTCGACCGCATCCGAGACTCAACGCTGGGAGGAACGCATCCACGTCATCGAGCGAAAGCACGCGGAAGCGATGAAGGCGATGGAGGAGCAACTCCAGCAGCGAGACGCAGTCGTGTTGAGGTTGGAGCAAGACAAGAGCAGGCTGAAGGACGCCGTCTCCAAGCTTCGCGAGCGATCGAGTCGGCAGAACGGCAATTCTTCTCACGCAGAGACAGACAGCGACGTGAAGAGCCAACTGGAGCAACTCGCAGCGAGCATCCGCAAGTTCCTCAAGCGAGTGGATCGGTGGAAGGGAAACAGCAAGGAAGCGATGGAGTGCTGCGACCGGAAGGCGGACCTTGCTGCACTCATGGAGAACATGTGGCTGGACTTCCCTCAGTTCCCGAACTGGAAGGACACGAGCAAGAGCGACAACAACGCTGCCGAGGCTTCGGACGGAGGGCAAGGCGAGAATATCGTGCGTTTCCTGAAGAAGCGCGTGCGTTCGCGCGAGGATGAGCTGCGGCAGCTGCAGGCCAAGTACGTCGAGCTGAAGGAGCTCTGTGCGCGCCAGTGCGTCCGAGAAGCCGATCTGCAGAACTTCATCAACGAGCACCGTCTCCGAGGAAATCTGATCATCCGCAAGGGTGGTAATGGCGACGCTGGTGAAGCGAAGAAGAGGACAACTCTGAGGCAGCAGAGAGAAGGCAAGGCCCCGCCGTCTAGCCGCGCGGCAAAGCCGGAATCGTATTATGCGGAGGACGACGAAGAGTACGAGCAAGGTCGCCACCATGAGAACAACAATGACTACGAGAGCGGAGAAGAGGAAGAGGAGGAGGAGGAGGAGGAGGAGGAGGACGAAGACGATGGTGAGTATCCCGTGCGAGAGCCCAAGGTCTTCGTCCAAGTTGGCCGTGACGGCGTGTACGAGCACACCCCGGGCGGGGCGTCTGCTGTTCTGGAGAAACTCGCGGACCAGCAGCATCGCCAAGGCCGAAAGAAGGCGTCCAAGGTCGAGGTGGAGCGCATTCGCCTTGTGCCGTCACTCAGTTTGTCCCAGCGGTACGAGCGCGTCGCGACCCCCATAAGCAACGGAGCGGCGCTGAAGAAGAAGAAGACCCAGACGCTCCTTCAGCCACCGCCTCGGTCTGGATCAGCCCACACTAGACAGAGTGCCAACCATGCAGGCACGTCGTCGTCGTCTTCACTGGCGCGTCGTCGCCCGACGACGGCAGCAGTTCGTTCCAAGCCGGCGGCTTCTTCGAGGCCCATTTCTGCTGCTTCAGCTAGAGCAATCGGCGGAGCCGGACGGCCCTGGGTGTGAGAGGCTTCGTCAACAACAAGTTCATTTTGCTCTCCGACGACTGCCGCTGAGTTACTGATTGACGTCCTGGGGGAGGGGAGCCACAGTAAGATGGTACAGCTCGAGTGCGAACGGCGCCCCCAAGTCCTCGGTTGACACGTGCGGCCCGCAGCTTCCGACGCGCGTCCAGCTCGTGACGAAGCCATCGGCACGAGTCTTGATGTCATCAGACACGCCGACGCTTGCCGGGACCACGAGCAACGCTGACCCTCCCGCTGCGGCTCTCGTCCACTTCTCGCGTTGCTTCTCGTCTTGAGCGATGAACTCCGGCAGCTGATCGACGCTCTTGCCGCCCAGGTCCATGATGAACAAGTCTATGTCCACGTCCGGGTTCTCCGCCGCTAGCAGGAAGCGCGGCGGCATGTACACCTTGCTGAAGACGACCGGCAGCGAAGTGGCTGACACTGTGGACAGCGCGGCCTTCAAGGTGAAGTCGCATGACGACAGGGGCGTCCAGGTGTTGGCCGGATCGCTCGAGAGCGCGAGCATCATGGAGACGATGCCGCCCTGATGCAGCACGCCGAAGAAGACCCCGAGCAGCACGTTGAACGTGATCCAGAGCAAGAAGAGCCCGCGTCGACTGGCAATCGAATCGCTGGACGCGAACAGATGGAGCGGCACAAGCGCCGGCAGGAGGAATCGCGGCTCTTGGTGCGGCGCGAGCGACAGCATCAGCAGCGGGAAAAGCACGCTCGAAGCACTGAGGAACGCGTATCGGCCGCGGAAGCGACCTCGCGCAAGGTTGACGAGGAAGAGCACGAACAGCGGGCCGAAGAGCATCGGCATGTTGACAGCCGCGTGGGTGAGTCGCGGGTGCACGCCGTGGAGCTCCAGGTTGTCGTACTGGAGGTTGTACAACAAGTTGTTGACCGGCGCAACCACCAGCTCACGCGCCACGTCCGTCAGCCGCACCAGCTGGCTGGACAGGAGAACCTCAGGGCGGAAGTAAAGCGTGTCGAGGAGCACCAGCGCGAGGGCGACGACGAGGAAGGCCGCAAGTCCCTGCGCGGCGATCGACATCGCTGTGACGAGCCGCCGACCAAGCAGCCGGTCAGTGATGCCGGTCTGTTTCTTGGCGACTCGCTCGAGGAGCAATGCGTCCTGGTCCATCGCCAGCTGGAGACCAACCGGGAGGAAGAAGAAGGCGAACGTGAAGCGCGTGAAGAAGCCAACAGCCAGCAGCGCGCCGAGCACCAGCGTCTGCACGTGAAGCCCCGCAACCCGCCGATGCTACCCACAAGTCTCGACGTCAGCTCCAACGCCGTATCGACTTTGAGCGCCAATACGAGAGGAAGACGCACCGGGTTGGCGGTCAGGAGCACCGCGAAGCAGAGCGCGAGCACGAGCGTCTCGCACGTGTTGGAGAACGGGCGAGTGAGGAGCACGACGGCGGGCCAGGAGCTTGCGTAGGCCACCAGTACGCGCAGCTGCCGCGTCTCGACGTCCTGCTTCTCGACTTGACGCAGCCGCAGCAGCTTCCCTGCGCCGGCGTACAGCGTCGCGTCTGCATCCACATGCGAAACGATGAGAGGTGGCGGGAAGAAGGTCCTACACAGAGAAGCAGAGCCTTGCCGACGATGAAGGAGAGCGCGCAGAGCAGCAGACGCGGCGCCAACAGCATGGAGAGTCCCGTGAGCGGCAGTCCTAGCTGCTTCAGGAGCATGTACGGCCCTCCGGCGACCAGCCCGCTGCGGGTACGAGTTGCGAGCCAACGTCAGTCCTGGGAGCAACCCCACGCGGCCAAGAGCAGCGCGGGGCGTACGGGAACAGCACGGAGCGGTTGGGCGTCGGCAGGCGGAACTCCCACGGCAGGAACAGCTCGCGGCGCACGCGCGGCTGGTCCTCAAGCGCGTGGCGCGCCATCACCTCCTGGCTCTGGAAGAACTCGTCCGGGTGGATCATGCCGAGCAGCGCGGCGCTTGCGACCGCCCGCAGCGCCGCCAGCAGCAGGTACACGCGCCACAGCCACCGCCGGTCCTTCTTCGCCCTCTCGTCCGTTGTTGTGGCGCTGGAAGCGCGCTTAGCGTCGCCCGGAGGAGGAGGAGGAGACGCCGGCATCTTCGCCATCGCCATTGTCGCCATGCACCAAGGATATTGATGCAGCGTCAGCGCATGGGGGTACGATGTAACCAACAGGGGTACACGATGGGGAGAGGGGTTACGCAGGATTTGTCGATCGGGGAGTATCGATTTGCGCAGGTTCTTGACCGACGCGCCGCATTTCAAAAATACTCTCCATTACCATATGCAGACTCTAAAATGGTCTTACCAAATGAGCTTATCACGAGAATAGTTCAGTCATCAAACTCTTGAATAATCGATACAACACCATAGACTAATATTAACCTCTCATCCGACTCCCAGCAAAAGCGCGCGCAGTTTTGAAATCGCCGAGGAGAACACGGGACGCGCCGCGCTTCCTCCGCTGCCTGCTGCTCGGCTCAATCGGTCGCTTCCCTTCGCGCGCCCCGCCCCCCCCGCCCTTAGGTCGAGCATGGCGTCCAGTCGCCGGGGCGACGCGCCGTCTGGGGCCCTCACGGGGGCCTCTCCGCTGGCCTACCGCGAGCTGGCGAGGCAGATGCAGAGCGAGTTCGCGCGCGCCGTGGCGGCGCTGGAGAAGCAGGTGGACACGCTCTCGCGGCACAACGAGCTGCTGCGCGGCGCCCAGGACCAGCTGCGCGCGTGAGTGGGCTGCTGTATGGCCCTGCTAATCGCTCGGCGTCTGGCTGACGACTGGCTGTGCGTGTGGAACCGCAGGGAGAACGCGGCGCTGGAGGCGGAACTAGCGCGCGTCAAGCAGGCGCAGGAGCAGCGTAACAGCCAGCAGGAGCAGCGCGAGGCGCGCACGCTGCGGGACGCCGAGTTGGCCTTCCGCCGCGACCTCAAGCGCGTGGAGGATGAGCGGGAGGACGCGCGCGCGCGCGAGCAGGCGGCGGCGCGCGAGTGCGACGCGCTCAAGCGGCTGCTGCAGCAGGAGCAGGACGTCTGGCGGCGCGTGGAGCAGAGCAGGCGGGTCGAGGCCGAGCGGCTGACGCAGCAGCTCGTGGACGCCAAGACGGAGGCGCGCGCGCACCAGGAGACGAGCAGGACGCTGAGCCGCGAGCTGCGCGCGCTGCAGTCGCGCGTCGACTCGGCCGTGCGCTCGTCGGAGGCGTTCGATCAGCGCCTGCGGCAGGTGGCGGACGACAAGCGCGCGGCCGTGGAGGAGATGGACGCGCAGGTCGCCAAGATGCACAGCAAGCTGCAGGACAAGCGGGAGGAGGTCCGGTTCCTCACGGACGCGCTTGTGCGTCTGCAGCAGCAGTACGACAACAGGCAGCGTGAGCTCAAGCAACCGCCGCGAGGCCCCGAGCCGGTGGACCACGACATGGAGACTGTGGGCCAGCATGTCGCGGTCAAGAAGCCGCTGTCGGCGTTTGCAACGCCGATCAAGAGCTCGCGGAACCCGCTGACCAAGTACGAGCCCCGGGACCGGGAGCAGCAACGGCCAGACGAGCCCATGCTGCCGTCCCGCAACCAGCACATGTCGGTGCCGTCCATCCGCCGCGTGCGCAAGCGCGAGATCGGCCTCACGCTCCCGGGCTACGACGAGCACTCGCTGCTCGCGGGACCGTCGGCGTCTGCGGCTGTCGGGTTGGCGGGGCGGATCTTCAAGAGCAAGCGCGGCGAGCACCAGTCGTCGCCGGGGAGCAGCTCGGCGTCCTCGCCCGAGGTGTCACCGAGAACTGTAGCGACGGCCGCCACGTCGTCGTCTTCGCCGTCCATGTACAAGCGCTCGCCGTCACAGGTGACGACGCCCACCACGTCGAGCAGCAACGGCAGCCACGCAAGTATCCCCAGCGCTCGCAGTCGCATCGGTCGAGGCATCAGCAGTGGATACGTCGCCGGCAAGAGCAGCACTGGCCGGAGGACCCTGACGCGGAGGCCGCTGAGTCCGCTGTCGAGCGCCAACGTGAACAACTCGCCGCCGATCGCCACCTCTGCGATGCGGAGCACTAGCGACAAGGGTGTCGGCGGCACTGCCGCGCTCGGCGCCGCGTCTTCTCGGGTGGAGCGCGAGCTCATTGGGCTGCGGAGGAAAATGGACGCGTGCATGCAGAAGCACTAGGCGCCATGTACATAGCGAGAGAGCGCGCGGGTGGAGAGTCGGGCATCGGAGAGCGGAGCAGTGGGCGAGGAACGAGCAAGACCAAGAGCAAGACGCGGTGGCGAAGGCGTTGCTTGGCGCGGCGTGTTGGACTCATTACTCCACTCTGCCGCCGCCCGGCAGCGCCAGCCCCTCGGGACCAGCGGACTCATTACTCCGCTGTCTCCTGGTCGCTGTGCAGATGGAAGGCGAGCGTGTCGAGGAAGACTCATTTCTCTTCCTCGTCCTCGCTCGACCTGCTGCCCCTCCAGCCTGGCTGGGGACTCATGACTCCTCGGCCAGACATGGAGACGTCCGTCACTTGCTGCGTCTCGACCCCTCGCTGCATTGTGTCTCTGCTCTCCTTCGCCCTCGTTCACAGCTCTCACGCTCGCTCCAGGTCATCAGGTCGCATAGGACCGTTCGTTGTCAGTCGAGTGCCTCGTAATTTACTCTCAAGGCAATGCGTTCTCTCTCTCTCTCTCTCTCATCGGAAGTGATCAATGGCACATCGGACTGCATTCCGCTTTACATGACACCTCGCACGACAAGCAATCAGCCCCACGGGAAGGTGATGAAGAGCACGAGCATGAAGGCGACGGCGAGCGCGGCGCCCACGAGCACAGCGGCGTTGACCCATGCGGGCTTGGCGCGCTCTGTGGCGTCGAGCTTGAAGACCGAGGCCCAGTCGACCGTGTAGCGCATGGCGTCCTCGCTGGGCGGGGGCGTGAGCAGACTGACGGCGACGCACACGAGGAGCGTGAAGACCCAGAGCAGGATGGAGAAGTGGTAGAAGGCCATGTAGAAGAAGCCCTCGCCCACGGCGTTCATCGAGCCCTTCATGCCGTCGCCCACCGTGACCGAGAAGATGAGCCGCACGGTGCCGACGATGCCGCCCAGGATGAGAGCCCACAAGGCGCCCGGCCCGTTGATGCGCTTCCAGCCGACGCCCAGCAGCAGCACGATGCCGATAGGCGGCGTCAGGTAGCTCTGGATCTCGATGATCTTCTCGTACATGCCGTCGCCCTGGCTCAGCACGGGGATCCACGCGAAGCTCAGCGCGGCGTAGCCCACAATGCTGAGGCGGCCGACCCAGAGCAGCTGCTGCGCCGACGCGTTGGGCCGCAGCTTGAGGTAGATGTCGTTGGTGAAGACGGACGAGCCGGCGGCGAAGACCGAGCCGAGGCTCGACATCATGGCCATGACGATGCTCGCCACCATGAGCCCGATCACGCCGTGCGGCATCATGTTGGTCAGCAGTACCGGGTAGGCCGCGTCCGTGCCGCGCGCGGGCACCGACATGTCGTAGAAGATGCTGGCGATCACGCCCGGGACCACGATGAGGAACGGCGGCAGCACCTTGAGGAAGCTCGCGAACACCGTGCCGGCCTTGGCGTGCGCCGTGTCCTTGGACGACAGCACGCGCTGCACCAGGTCCTGGTCCATGCACCAGTACCAGACCGAGCCGATGGGCTGGCCGATCAGCATGCCCGTCCACGGGTAGTCGGCGTCCGACACGGGCTTCCAGAGCTGCCACAGGTCGCTGCGGCCCTGCGCCTCGAGGTTCTCCGAGATGCCAGAGAAGCCGCCCACCTTGTGTAGCGACACGGCCATGACCACGATGCCGCCGCAGATGAAGACGCACATCTGGAAAAAGTCCGTGTACATGACGGCGCGCAGGCCGCCCGCGATCGAGTAGAGCGCGCTGAGCACAATGCAAGCCCCCGCGCCGAGGTACAGGTTCCAGCCGAGCGTCGACTGCATGACGACGGCACCGCCGTAGATGGTGGCGCTCGTCTTGGTCAAGATGTACATGATGACGGTGAGCACCGACAGGTAGTGCCGGCAGCCGGCATTGAAGCGGTACTCGAGGAACTCGGGCGTCGTGTACACGCCCGAGCGGCGGTACACGGGCGCGAAGAACCAGCCGAGCAGCAGCAGCAGCACCACCGTGTACCACTCGTTCACCGACACGGCAATGCCGCGTTTGGCGCCGTCGCCTGACATACCCACGAAGTGCTGCGCGCCGATGTTGCTCGCGAACAGCGCGCCACCCACGAAGTACCACTTCATCCCGCGGTCAGCCAGGAAGAAGCTCTGCATGGCCGCGTCCTCCTTCTGCTGCTCGTGCTCCTCGCGCAGGCCTGAGGCAATCGACGCCCGCCCCACTCGCGACGCAGTCGAGCCGCGCTCCATCTCCAGCTGCTTGGGTGTGGGCTCGGCCGCCAGGTAGCCGTCGCTCGAGGCCGCCGGCTTGAAGCACGGCATGAGCTTGCCGAGGCGCTCGTCGCCAGCCTGGACGGCGGCCACGAGGCCGATGACCATGACGCCCATCACTGCCAGCACGAGGATGATGATGTCGGCGGTGTTCATGTCGCCGGACGAGTCCGTGTTGGGCGACACCTGCGTGATGAGGTTCGCCATGGCGTCTTCGGTCGGCGGGGACAAACGCAAGCGGCTGATCGAGTGAGTCTGAGGCGGGAACTTCGAGAGTGGCCGCGTTAAATGCCGGCGGACGGGATGGTCACGAGCTCGGTTGTGGCCTGAAAAGCTCAGGTGCTTGAAGGAAAGGAAGCCGCATAAACGATGCACGATGCCGGCGGGATCAACGCGCTGCGGGAAGCTCGAGTAGGGCTTTCGGGCTCAGCTTGAAGCAGCCACTAACCGCCCAACCTGATCACATTGGGATGCACGTCGAGCAAGCGCGTCAGTCCAATCCGAGCCACAACCGGAGCCAAAGTAGTAGGAGTTCACACAACGCACCGCCTTGTCATGAGGTGTCGCCGGCCCCGCTCAGGTCTGAAGCGCCTGCCTCAGCACTCCACCTGCCATCGCTCGGCTATGTCAATGTGACCTGGCTCATGCTCATCTTGAAGTTCGCCACGCGCACAGCACGGCCACCGAGGCGTCCGCCTTGTATGACAACAAGAGCAGCTCGATCCGCACGCGTTCTGGTGATGCCGCTCGCCTTCAATCACCGATCTGCGATGGCCGTTTTGGTGTTAAACGGAGCAGACGCGTGATTGAAGATGCGTGATTGTACTCCAGTTGAGAGCCGAGACACGAGCAGGTATGCCTACCACTCGACGCCAAAGGTGGTCGGCGGTGGATCGTACGCGTTATTGCCGTCGCAGAGCTGGTCTCTGAGGAGCAGCAGCAAGCTCAGCGCCGCCGCTCCGACGGCCAAGACCAAGCAGAGTCGCACGAGCCCAGCGTCTTCATCCGATCCCTTTGCTCTCCAGCCTGACGTGAGCGCAAACGGCAGCAGCATTGCCAGCGCTAGCGCAAAGCAGAGGCAGGCCGAGATGCGCGCGAGAGTTCTGGCGCC
>JAADYB010000912.1:0-11387 GCA_023338075.1 Phytopythium litorale | reverse complement strand
GCCCACAGCACCGAGCCGTTGAGGAACATGAGCGAGAAGTAGATGAAGCGCTCGTTCTTGACGAAGTCTTCGTAGATCTCCTCGGGCATGCCGTCGCGGCCGTCCTCGAGCGCGCCGGCGTCCTGCACCAGCAGCTTGTCGGTCTTGGCCGGTGAGTCCATGGTGCGTTCTGAGAGCGTGGTGTTCCGCCGGTTAGAGCTTGTATCTCGCCTGGGGCTGGTCCCGCAGATTGCAGAATGAGCCACAACTCACAGGGAATCGGAGGCGGCGACGACTGCGGGGCCCTCGGGCGATTACAGAGCCCTTGCAGCAGCGAGCGCACGGCGCGGCCAAGGCTTTGAACGGCACGCCAGCCGTGGCACTCGCCCTGCTCTGGGATCTGGACCGGGCAGCACCGACCGGCGGCTTTGCGCCGCCCTTCGTGGCCGCAGTGACAGTGCAGTGATTGTGCTTTTCATGGCGTTCCCGCTTGATACCGGCCGCGCGTAGGCTGGGCAGCGGTTCATTTCCTTTCGGTGACCTGCTTGTATCGCGTTGCATACTGGATCCAAGTCCTTATTTCGCGCAGATCGGCGACTGTCGAGGGTTGAGCCGGTTCTCAACCTTGAACCTGGCAATTTGATAATGAAACCAAGTGCTTTGATCGGTGTTGCACGGCTCCAGTTCAGAATTGACGTCTCGGTGTCTTTTGAAGTTGGTGCTTGAATGGCACATTCTTTCTTCAAGTCAATTGTTGCAGGATCGCCAAAGTCAAGCCAATGCACCAACTTGAGACACCACTTGCTCGGAGTGTTTGCCTGGACCATACGGCTTGAGATTTCGTTTGCAGACGCAGACGCCAAACGACGGGTCGCCAGCGATGCTGTTCAGAGGAAGAGGGCAAAGGACCAAGAGTATCACGTCCTTGACCTTCGTGTGGCAAACCCCGAGAGTTCCCATGACGGTCGAGACTGCCGCCTCGAGTCGATTCGGCAGAGATCTCGTAGGAGACGCTTAATTCTGGTAAGTCTAGTAGACACCGATGAATCTTACGTTTGGGTGGCGTCGAAGTTCTTCGGTATCTGCGTGCGAAGTACACGATGGCGAATGGGCTCAGGTTTGAGACCCTGCGACCGATGCTAACCCCGCAGCTGCGTATGAGAGTCATTGGTGCAGTGATCGTGTATTCACAGCAGCATGTGCACTGCCTTGCTAGGCCACGTTGTGTTGTAAAGATCCACGAAGGATGGAAAGCTGGGCTCTTCCTGGGAAAGCACACCGCGAAGAGAGTTGAGGACAATGGAAGAGCCTTTGTTTTGTTCTGGCACATTTTTCGAAATGAGCTCCATTTGTAATCTGGAACTTTTTCTCGTTTACCTGGAACTTGCTCGCCGCTCCTGGAACTCGCGACCTTTTTTGTTGCTTGTTGGGGGCGTTGGTGTCTGATTGGGAAGATAGTCGTGCATAACCAGGCCTCAACCTCCGGCTCTCTTGCTGATTTCAAAAAGGACAGGACGCAGGTTGCAATTGCGCACCATACTTTATTCAAGAGAGGTGTCAGCAAATTCGAGCCAAATCACGCAACAACACGCCAAAAAGCGTCGTAAATCAAGCGCGCACTGCTCATAAAACGCCCTGCAATTCTGCCGTTGCGATCGATGCGAACACGCGTCCAAGTCCATGATCCACCGCCGCGGCGCGAGCTCGCAGACGCCACGTCCTGCGCGTTGGCGCATGCCGACAGGCCGGCGCTGCGGCCGCATTCACCGAAGTGGAAGCGGTTCGTATTCACTGGGCGACGCTGAATGCGAAGCCACTCTTCCATCTTCCGCATGCATTCACGCCCCTCTCCCGAACTGCTCCTCCGATCGCTATTTCTGGCCGTAAATCGTCGCCAAGACGCTCTCAACTCTCGCCAAGACCCCATCCCTGCATGTCGATCCCAACCGGGAACCGCGTTTGCTCGGCGGGTTCTTTATCTGCGCACGAGAGTCGCTTCTCTGCGTGGCGCTGTCCATCATCACGGACCAAACCTACACTTCGCGCACTCGGTCAAGTATCGAAGGCGTCTTGACTGGCTGTGCGATGGCTCCGCGCAACTTGAGCGAGCGCCAACAGTAGGCGCGCGCAAGTGACCGGCGCTCCTCGTTTGCAATGCAGCAGGTCTTTGGGTGCCTCGGACGTGACGCCGTGTGCGTGGCGCGGTGCTCGCCCGGCATGAGCCAATCGACGCACGCAGGGGCTGCTGCCTGCGCCGTCATCTCTGAGGCTTGCACAGCCTCTGACAGGAGTGACCGTTTGTTTTCTGGGATGTGCTTGTTCCCTTTGGGAATCTGCGGTTTATCGTGAGTAGAGCAGGTTGGTGCACATGACAGAATGACAGAGAAACCCCTCCTCTCCAAAGCATCGAAGATGGCGAGCTGCTGCTTTGGAACGCGTTGCTGCGATGGTGCTTGCAGGCGCAATCGGCGACGCATGCAGCTGAATGCGTTTGTCCGTGGCGCATTCACCAGCGGGAGGAGGATGCCCGCAGGAGGACGCGCTGCAATTCGACGTTCCACTGCAGTCTCCCGCGCCGCGATACAGTCGACGGCTATGGAGAAGACCCGCAGGCGTTGCACAGACCCTCGTGTCGTGCCCTTTGGAGGCTCGAGTCCACTCGGACACTCGGACAGCACAGCTACGTTTTAAGCGCGTCTTGCATTTACGGTTCCGTCCCGTAAATACGAATTAAAAAATGAAGGATGAGGTGCGCGTTTCCCGCCGTTTTACACCTACGGTACGGTGCGGCCAGACGACGGCGTGTCACGCGATCCCACGCGACGACGAATCATTTGTAATGTCGACGAATTGGGGTTATCCAGAGCCGGGCGGTCTGTCAATCACGCGGCGCGGGACTCCCTCTGGATCTCGGGATCTCATCCAGAGGGAGAGCAGCCATACAAACTCCAAGAGGCCGGTGGCTGGCTGGCTGGCGAGCAAGCGGGTCCGCCGCCATGATGGATAATGCGCCGCCCCTGACCAAACCGTAGGCGGGGCCCCCGCCTTCGTCGCCAATGGCTACGAGTCATGCCGCTCAGCGGGAGAACGGTGCCGACTTGATGGACGGTTCAGCACCGCCACGGTGCGAGTCGACTCGAGCCTTGTCTATTGCGTGTCAGCGTGTCTTTGCCGCGCGACTCGGTGGCGCCGCCTTTGTCGCCACACAGGCATTGATGAAGTCCGCTGGGCATGTCTACTGCAAACGGTTGTTGAACATGCGAGTTGAACCTCCAGAAAGCGAGGTAAGCATACACGTTGTACTGCAACCTGGCGAGGAACCATCGAGATCGCTTACGACTGCACTCGGGCTGACTAATGCTGGCTAGGCTGTTGAATCCCGTCAGAGCGGCTGCCGTAGTCACGTCGAACTTGCAGCAACGGATGTGACGAGTCGCAGCGACTGGCGGCGTCTCGTCGATCGCTTCAACTGGCTGCTGCGGCATGCATGCCTGTCGACGAACGGGGCCGTGTCCATGCGTCCGAGAACGCGTCGCTGCCGCTCCTTCAACGCTGAATGGGAGCGGATGCGTTCGCTGCCGACGTTGACGGTCTCGTGAGTCATGCCTCTCTCTCTCGCCCGCGCCGCTTCCACAATCATGATCTGCAGTTGTTCAACTGTTGAGGTTGAGGGACGAATCGCGAGACATCAACAGCTCGAGCGTTGATGCGCGCCGCCTTCCAGGAACGCAACGGCCGTTGAATGCGAGCCTTGGTGCCGCGGGTGCTCCATCCACCCCCAATCAGTGCACGGCCTTGCTGCTTCCGTGCTCCGACGACAGCGAAACGAGTCGTCGCCAAAAATAGCTGCTGAATGGCCAAAGAGGATACGCTTATCAGATCTGGTTACGGCAACGCTCCTTGAGCGTGGAGAGAGCCTCGAGAGAAACGGTCGACCTTGCTGTCGATGACCAGGCGCAATGCCCCAGCCACCGCCTCTGGATCGCCTGCCGTCGAATGGGCGAGTTCTCCGCGGGTTGCTGGTCGGTTGCCGCTCTCCACAACTCTCCCAAGCGCCAAATTAGGTTGCATCCGCTCCGCCGTGGTCGAAAACCGCTCTCGCTCGCTGGCGCCGAGCACGCCAAGCGGCTGAGCGACCTCATTCCTGCTTCCTTCGGGTCTTGGTTGCCTCGTCCGACCCATCGCTCACCCCGACACCAATGCCTGGAGACTCCAAGATGGCGACCGACGAGCACGTTCGCCTCGACTTGGATCGCAGCGAAGTCCTCTCCGACGACGAGCTTCCGACCAGTCCGACGCCGCTGTTCGCCCCCGACCCGAGTGCGCGCGCTGGGAGCCTGAAGAACCCCAAGCAAGAGCGCGAGCAGCTGGAGAAGAAGCGCAAGACGCTGCTGCTGTCCGCCGGCGTCTCCGCATTGGGCACGGCTGCCGTCATCGCGACGCTCGCGACCGCCATCAAGTCGTCCACGAGCGAGACCGCCAGCACCAGCGCAAGCAGCTCCGAGTCGGCCATTACCGGCGCTTCTCAAGCCACTGCAAACCCAACGCTCCTGCCGCCCGAGTCAGTAGACGCCGACAATGCCACGGGGGAGGTTGCACCGGCGTCACCGTCGACGTCCGCACCAATTGCGTCTCCCATCTCTGCAGATGGAAGCGGCAGCTCAGCGGCACTAAACGAAGTCGCCATCGACACTCCTACATTATCCAACACAAGCACAGCCAACAACACAAGCACGCCGTTGTCCCTGCTTGCTCCTGGGACTTGCGGCCTCGACCGAGCCATGGATCCGCACCTGCTGTACGTCACGTGTCCGTTCGCAGGCAACGCCAATGCGGGCTTCGCCATGGACAAGCCTTGCCTTGCGGGCGAGACGTGCGTGTACGCGTGCGAGCCGCCCTACGTCTGCACCGAGAACGGCTTCTCCGACACCGACTGCGTGCCGTACTTGGGGCGGTGCGACCCGTACTCGGCGTCCACGTACTCCAGTGGGCTGCGCTGCCAAGCCGATGGCTCCGTGACTCGCGCCTTCCCAAGCAAGCCGCTCTGCGCGCCAGGACTCAACACCTCGTTCGTGACGAGCGCCGTGCCCGGGATCATCTCGTCCTGTCAGACGGTTTACCCTGGCAACGAAGCCCCCATGATCGGGCTCGAGGTGCGTCGCCGCGAGACCAAGCAGCTCACGTCCTTCCCGCAATGGTACTGGCACGGCACGCACAGCCACTTCTACGTGGGCCTCGCGTGGCAGCACGCTGGCCGCGACGCCGTGTGTCAGTGGAACTACGACCCGCTGTCGCTCAACAGCGGCGGCGTGGACGCCATGCCGTACGTGCTGGGCGGCGGCGCGCTCGCGGGTCACGCGTGCTCCGAGTGCGGCCAGCACAACCTCGACTTTGGCGACAACTTCGACTTCAGCAAGTCGTACTCAGCCCTACCGACGTTCGGCGTGCGCGTGCGCAACTGCAACGACATCACGTGCGGCGACATTCAGTGCGACGCGACCTACCGCTTCGACGCGGCCACGGGCAAGCTCGAGGGGTACTGGGCCGTCTACAACACTGTCTACGGCAACGACACGGTTGGCTGCGTGGCGGACGCCGTGCGCGGCGACTCGTGGACTGGCACCGCGCGCGACACGGACAAGTTCACGCGCTTCGAGTTCTACCCGATCGACATCGCGACAGGCAAGCAGGCCGCGAACTGCACGACGTGCTCCGCGCCGTCCATGTTCGACGCGTCGCGATGCAAGAAGCTGCGCGCCGCCGCACCCGCACGCTTCGGCACTGGTGCCAACCCTGCGCTGTTCGTGTGCACGCCCACTGGTGGCGCCTTGGCGCTCGAGTCCAGGCTCGTGTCCCTCGCTGCATCATCCACGACTTCCAAAGCTGAGGGCAGCAACGATGTCAAGACGGTGACGTCGTCCAGCATCGTCGCGGTGCAGGTCGTCGCGGTGTTCGCCCTCTGTGCGGTGGCCACGCTGCTTGTGGTCTTCGTGGTGCGGCTCGCTCGCCAGAGACTCGTGCGGGCACACGAATGCGACGCCGAGGACGGCATCCAGACGCCCAAGGACGCGTACCCCGATCCGTTCGCGTCCGAGTCGCAGCAGTTTGCTGCTAAGCTGTCGCACAGGAACGACGACCTCATGGACGAGCTGCGAGCCACGACGCCCGTCCGCCGCACGAGCGCGATGGCCAGTGCCAGCGCTGGAGACTTTACGTCGCTTGACGAGTGACAAGACACATCTGGTCATTCCCACCGGCTTGAGGCCGTCGGGTGACTGCGTAGGAAGTGCTGCAATCAATCAGACAAACATGTGCGGCGAAAGACAGACATACCTTTGGCTTATACTTGCGGTCCAGTGTCCGATGCCATGACTTCGTGGGACCGCTTCACGCCTCGTACTTGACGTATGCTGTCGTCGTCTTCAACCGGATCGTCAAAGCCCAGCACGAGCAGAGCGCTGTGGACGGTGCCCGCGTCAAACCCGAGCAGCTTGGACGACACAAACGCTCGGATGTCGCGAGCCAGTGACGGGCACGGACTCACCATGCCGAGCGTCAGTGGCGCACGCGTGAACGGGTCCGAGCCGACGGAGCCGCGAAATGACCGCAGGTGACGCGCAATCACTGCGCGGTCCACGACTTTGCCCGACGACGGCAAGCGCACGGGGTTAACCATGAGCGAGCCGAGCAACGGGTCCTGGAATGACTCGGGCGCGTCCACGACCAGTGCCTCGACAGACTCTCGGAGCGCGCACATGTGTGTCGCGTCCATCATGAGCGTCGCAAACGCTCGGATGCACCGCGAGTCGACGTGCTCGTACTCCTCACTGCCCTCTCCACCTTGGCGCAAGGCGCCAAGACACTGGACGAACCGGTCGCCGTCAAACCGGCCGTCACGCGCAAGGTGCGCGAGGAACCGCTCTCGCGACCACGAGCTTGACAGCATTACTGGCTCGCCGTTGGCTTGTTGGACTCGCGCAAGAATGGAGGTCTGCACGCCCCAGCGGATTCGGACGTCGAGGTCGCCTAGTCGGTTCATCATTGACGCGCCGCATGATCGAACGAGTTCTCGGCGAGCTGCCCTGTCGTCCTCGTCCTCCTGGGCACCGCCGTCTTGTCCGTTCGCGCAGAGCAGAGCGAGATACACCAAGTGCGCCAGCACGCGCTTCCCATCCGCGAGCACATGCACTGAGAGGTCCCACGTGTGCGACTCGACCGCTTGCGCGACGTTCGAAAGAGCAAAACACAGCGCGCGGACGCACTGCTCTGCCTCGTTTTGGGAGAACAGAATAGCCCGTGGTGGCGGGGCGTCTGCTATCCACAGAGCCGTCCCCAGCACCTTGATCAGCATGTAGAACGTGAGTCGTAGCTGCTTCGAATGAAGCGCAACGTAGCCGTCCATCATGTGCGGGCGAATCGGCAACGAGACGCCTCGGCCACGGTCGGACGAGTCCAAGAGCTCGCGCAGGTGTCGGAGGGCAGTGACCTTGCCATTCGTCTCCTCGATCAGCCGCGTCATGTCGCTCCACATTGCGTCGATCAGCGCACTGAATTCCGCACGGCAGCATGCCATCCGGTCGCTCTGGGAGTCGCCAGACGCGAGAACTCGACCCAATGTTGCTCGTTGGACTGGCAACTGCCACAGGTACTGCAGCACGGTCGAGACGCAGGAGCGAACATCGACGATGTCCCCTTCAAACTGCCGAGTGGCACCGTTGTCGGGGGCTTCGTTGACGGGTTGAGCGTTATCATCACTGTCGGGAGTGGAAGGCTGGCTCGGTCGGTGTCCACCAGCATCCATTTCGTGATGAAAATGCACGAGTCCTGGGGCGAGTGAGTTCGCGAGCAGGGCATTTCGCTCCAGAACGTCGTCCAAAGCCGAGCGACATGCAGGGCTCTTGGAGAAGAACGCTAGCAGCGACGGCAAAGCCTTGAGTGCGCACGCTCGCAACGCCACTTTGCACACTGGCGACAAGAAGACTTGGACGAGCAGTACGAAAATTGGCTCAATAACCTCGGCCGGATCAGTTGGACAGTCACTTGGATGGTTGTTGCGCGTTTGCCCCCATGCTGCTGCGACTTCGTTGCTGTCGACGCGGTGGAGTCCCAGGAAGTACACGAGCTCGCACAAGTCGGTGAAGAAGTGCTCTGGAAACGCACAGAACGCCGCTGAAGGAGCGGTCAGAGTCTCCTGGAGCGCGCGCGTAGATGAGGACGCGACGCTGAGAAGCCATCGAGATGAGCTGGCGTAGAGCAGCAGCCACTGCGCGACGTTGTCGGGACTGAGAAGCTGGATCTCCATCGTCAAACGGCTCATCATCATCTCCTTCAACCGCGCCTTGCTCGAGTTGTAGTATGAAGACATCTTGGCAGAGCGCCGTCGATGCGACCCTGTATGCCGACCCATGCCACCACCACGTGGTGCGTCTCTCGAAGTGCTTCCTCTCGCTTTCTCGTACTGGACCCTCTCCTCTTCACAGTAGCAGAAGGCCTCCAGCTCTTGTGCCTCCTTCAAAGCGCGCAAGTATCGCTGGAGCGTCGCGAGCGGACCAAGGTGCATGCACTTGATCGCTAGGTGAAACAACTCGCTCGTCTTCTCCGATCGAACGCGAGGAACGAGCGATGCAAGAAACGAAAGGCTTCGGAAGTGAAGAGAACGCCCCAATGGAGAGTACAGCCGGCGCCAGCCACGCGTGAACGATAAGTACACGTGCCCAGGCGCATGCAGTGTGTGCGGGTTGTGGTGCTCTTCTTCTGCCTCGAGGCAGTCCAAGCACACGAAGCGGGCGTCAAAGCAGTTGGAGCAGCGGTAGAGAACATCGACGTCGTCCAGAGAGCACGAACACTCTGCGCAGCTGATCGACGCGCTCTCCTTGGTCGCGTCCTCGCTCGAACCGTAGCTCAGACTCGAGCGATCAAAGTCCATCCACTCGAAGTGCATCGCATTGCAAAGCGGCACAGGGACACTCACGCGAAAGAAGACGTGGTCCAAGCTGTGCACCATGCCCGCTGCTGCTGCTGCCGCCGCGCCAGATATCAATCGAAGTTTCAGGTTGTTCGCCAAGCGCGCGTCCGCATCGTCGCCGGGGCGTCGGGGGTCCGCGGTGGACTGCGCAGAGTACACTTGGAAGCACGCTTCGCACAAGTCTGCGTCTTCACAGAACGCGCATTTGTATCGCGGGCCCTTGAAGTCCGCCGCGGAGCACAAATCGCACCGCACGCCGTAGTTCGACTTCATGTCTGGGTAGTAGTGCGTGCGCGAGCTCATCGAGCCGCTTTGCTCTGAGGAGCTGGCTTGACTTCGCCGCTTGAAGTCGTCGATGCTTTGGCGGTCCAACTCGCGGATCCTGGCTTCTTCTGCGCTCAGCATCGCCGCCTTCTCGCTCTCGCTCTGCTTCCGCAGACGAATCTCCGGGTTGTCCTTGTCCCCAAAGGCGCGGATCGACACGAAGCCCTGGTGGTAGGCTGGGTCGATCACCGCGAGGTCTGTCGAGCGTCGAAGCAGCGTTTGTACCAAGCAGGCCACAACCTGGCTCACGTTGATCAGGAACCCGTCCAGCCCATCCGCAGCGTCGACGTTTACAAGTCGCCGCTTGTTGATGGACGTGACAACCGTGGCGAGCCAGCTCACCGTCGCATCCACAACGAGCGGGTGCTGCCAGTCCGCCAGCAGCGCTTGCATGATGGCGACAAGATGCGTCTTCAGCCCGCCGTCGTAGCCTCCGCCCCAGTCTGCGCGTAGACTGTTCGTTTGCCCGGTGGTGCGCGCGGAAAGCTCCTTGGAGATGGTGGTCGCTCGGAAGAACGGCCCGAGGAACGACAGCATGGACATCTTCCACGTCACGACCGACGGCGGGAACCACGCGACCACGCTCGCATCGCCATCCCCCGACGCCTGAACCACCTGCAGCGGCGCGTTTGGGCACTCGACGAGCTCGCGGAAGAGCCTGGCGAGCGCGGCGATGTCGGATACACGGTGCAGCACGACTTCAAACACGCGCCGCCGGATCTCGGCCGCGAGCTGGCACACGATCCTCCCGTAGTCGGCGCTGGTGGTCTCGAGGACCGGCAGCATCAGTGTGAAGAAGCGGTCCACGCGCAGCGCTGACGGCTTGGCCGTGTAGACCGGGGACACTTGCACGACGGCCGAGGGCGAGAGGATGACGGGGTCGACCGACCTCGGAGAGGAGGCGGCGGCGACGCCGTCGAAGCAGGCGCTGCAGAGGTGGAACTTGCACGGCGCGCAGCGGTACACGACGGACGACACGTGTGTCGCCGAGTGCACGACGCCGCGCACGCTGAGCTCGTCCAGCGAGTCGACCGCGAGCTGCAGCAGGCGGCCGCACTGCGCGCACGGCCACTGGGCCACCACGGCCGCGCCAGAGGGCTCGAACACCTGGTGCGCGCAGGACGCGACCAGCACGTGGCCGTGCAGCGCGTGCTGGTGGCCGACGGCGCAGTGCTGCGCCAGCTCGTTGATCACCACGGCGTAGTATGGCGCCGCGGCGTCTCCCTCTCTGTCTGCGTCTCCTGCCCACTGACCCACGAGCCGCGCGAGCGCAGAGCCGACGCACGCCTCCGCCTGTTCCAGAGCCTTCCGTTGGGCGTCCGAGGCGGTCGGCAGCGCGTCTCGCTCGCGGTTCAGGCGGTCCAAGCGCGCCAGCAGGTGCTGCAGCACATGCAGCTCGCGTGGCGGTCCATACTCCGCATAACGCCGTGTCTCGCGCTCTTGGGCGGCGGAGAAGCGCGCGTCTCGCTCCAGGAGCGTCCAGTACGTCTGCGCGTCCATATCCGAGCAGTCGACGCCGGCGCCGCGCGCGTCTAGAAGCTCGGCGAGCGCCGCGCCGACCTCCAGCTGCGAGTGGGACGCGTCCATGGCGAGGACGCTAGCGGCGACCCGCGAGCCTCCGCGACGCGGACACGGGCAGGAGCAGCGAGAGGATAGCGTCGGGTCAACGACAGGCCGGGCAGCGGGGTGCCAAGGCGACGGGGAGGACGCGGGGGCGTGCGGCGCGCGAGGGCTTGGCTTCCTTCCCCACCTGCGCAGACTGGTCCGCCGATGTGCTTCGGCATCACACTTCTCCCAGACTCAACTGACTAAAAGTAGCAACATGAAGTGGTCGTAGTGGTGAAGTAGAGGGAGGAGGAAAAAGTAACTCTGTGAAGTGGAGGGACCCACATGTAGCCATCTTCTCGACAAAATGGAGCCATCAACAGGAGCTCTCAGTTCAGTTTGCAGCTCTATCTTTGGCTTGCCGGATGTCTGCCTGCCTGCCTGCCTGCCTGCGCATCAGCCTGTGTCGCTGGCTGCAACAGGCCGACGCTCGACGCCAGCCATGAGCTCCTCCGACACGCACAGGTGCGGCTGCCAGGACTCGTCTCGTACGGAGATCCCTGCTGAGCGCCTT
>JAADYB010000911.1:0-11389 GCA_023338075.1 Phytopythium litorale | reverse complement strand
GAGAGGAGAGGAGAATAAAAGGAGAATATCAGAGGAGGGGATCGAACCCTCGATCTCGAGCGTGTGAAGCTCGCGTCCTAACCACTAGACGACACTGACATCACATTACACTAACACACACAAACACGCATCACACACATACACACACATACACACACAACTACAACCATACGCGCCAATACATCAAACACTCACGACACACAACACACACCTCACACGAACCCGTCACACGAACCCGTCACTCGAACCCTTCGACCCGCGACCCGCGACCCGACAAACACACAACCCGACCCATTCGCCATCACCGGCACATTCGTTGTCCCAAACCACCAAGTCCGACGGAGAACTTCTTTGGCGACGAAAAAGCCCGCCTCGGCTTGACTGCCCGCCAACAGAGATCTGGTCATCCAACAGGTTCCCGGCTAAAGCGTGACGATATGAAAGCACTCCTTTGGTTGTGGCGTTCAGGAACTTGAACAACCGTTTTGTTGACGGTATCTCGACGAACGATGATGGGAGGAAGTTCTTGGCTTCAAACTCGAGCAAAAGCCGCTCGAACCCCGTGTGCTTCTGCTCCGTGATGTACGGGACTCAGTTGGTGTAAGTGTAGCGCTGATGCTGCGTCTCTGAGCTAGCTGAGGAACTGAGGTCTCTGGAAAGTCTTGTCGACACAGATGGTGCTGATGACGGGCGTCTCTGGAGAAATGATTCCAGGGGAGATTTCCTTTCATGCTGCCCACTTTGTCGCTTTGCTTGCCAGAATTCGGTCCCTTGGTCAAGTGAAGGGACGACGCCCTATGCGACCGCGCCGTTGTACCACGGTAATGCTCGAGGCGCCCTTGGGTGTTCTTTTTTTCTTGATAGCATCAGGCCCGGCAATGGAGCCTCGTTTGGATATTGCTAGTTCACATCATCGCAGTGGACACATATGCAAAGCTGACGGTTGTTCACAGGCAGTGCGTTCAACGCAATCGTCTACGTTCTCTCAAACGATGCAGGATTGACCATGACTTTGGATGCTAGCTTTGGCAGAGGTGATCGGAGGCGGCCACGCCACAAATGAAGATGACAAGCCGAAGCTGGCAAACAGGTGACGGGGTTCAGGAGACGACCGACAAAATCGCACTTGCAGACAGGAACTGGCAATTAGGAACTGGCTTGCCGGATCTTGGCAGGCGCTTGACAAGTGGCGCTCGGCTGGAGACGGCAGACATGTGACGGCCAACGAGAGCTGACTGACAAGAGACGACTGACGAGAGCTGGATGGCAGGAGCTGGCTGAGAGTAGTAGGCTGACAGGAGCTGGTCACGAGGTCAGCAGGAGGCAAATGGCAGCATACCGTCATCAAAGCAGGATTGCAGGAGACGGCCGACTGGAGTTTGCTGGGTAGAGACGGGTGGCAGGAGCAGACTGGCAGCGGCAGGTCGAATGGCAAGAATTGGGCTGCAGGAACGGAATGGACAGACTAGAGCTGGCTGACACGCGCTGATCCGCGAGCGCAGACCGAAAGCGAGCTGGCGACAGCAGAGCGATGTAGGTTGTCAAGAGAAGATCGGAGCAAGATAAATCTGGTAAATGCGAGCATAATTGCACCGGCGCTGCCACTCAATCACTAAGCGTACGATGACACTTGGTTGTAGGCGGGCGTCGCAGGAAGACGTGTGCGGGTGTAATGGAGACACGGTCTTAATGGGAGTGCTTTGATCCTTCACACTGATAATCCCTTCTCGACCCCCTCTCGAGGCAGCGATCCGGCGTATAACGACAGGTTTAACCGGATAGCTTTTCGGAATGTCCGGAAACTGATCAATTCTGTTATGTTCATAATGTAACCGTTTCAGGGGTACGAGGTTATGCTGTACCCGAAAACACCTTTGCAATGAGCGACTTGGACCACATCCAAGTGACGCGCGCATTCCCGGATCCAAGCACGAGATGCCGGCGCCCGACGACTTCCACGCGGCGCTGCGCCACGTCGACGAGGCGGCCGCGGTGCGTATCTGCCGGTTCTCACCGGTGCCTCGTACCTGTGCTGGCTCCTGACCCGCGCGCGCGCCTTGGCCCCGCAGGAGCCGAGCCCCGAGGCGGCGCCGTACGAGGCGCAGTACCGCGCGATCGAGATCCTGCACAAGCTCCTGAGCTCCGCGCTGTCGCCCGCGGTGCGTCTGCAAGCGCCGGAGGCTGTCCACACAGTAGAGCTCTGCGGTCCTGACGCCGGTGCTGACGCAGGAGGAAGCGGTAGCCAAGGCGCGGCGCGGGGCGGCGTTCCTCGCCGTCGAGGAGCCGCACAGTACGTCTCCTGCCGCGCTCCATTTCCCAGCACCAAACTGCGCTTGAGGACTGACACGAGAGGCCAATACGGCGCCGCAGACGCGCAGAAGGACCTGGACGCCGCTGCCGCGCTCTTCTGCCCCGCGCTGAGCGCGTACGCGGCGGCGTTGCCCGAGCGCGAGGGCCCCGCCGCCAGGCAGGACGTGGAGCTCATCGTGCAGCGTGAGTCGGCGAGGCTTCCGCTGCGAGGACTCGCCAGCTCCCACTGAGTGCGTCTTGTGCTGCCACGACTGTCAGAACTGCCGGCCATCCACGTCGCGCGCGAGCACCACGAGTTCCTCGCGCACATCCTCGGTACGACCGACCGGTGGCCTCCGTGATGGAGCCAGGAGCACGCACTCACCGACTGCGTCCGTCCCCCCAGAACTGCTGAACCAACTCGGCGTCCTCTGGTCCAACCGGTCGCAGCCCACACGCGCGCTGTGCTACCTGCTGGCGTGCGTCACCTTGAGCGAGGCCGCCGCCGCCATCGGCGAGCAGGAAGACGACGCAGCGATCGCCAGCGCGCGCACCCACGCGCACTTCTACCTGGCGCAGGTGTTCGGCGCGCTGGGGTTGCCGGACGAGTCGGCCAAGTACTGCCTCGCGACGCTCGAGCTGCAGCTCGTGGCGTGCGTGGACGCGTCCAGTGGACCGGACGGCGGCGCGAGCAGCCCGGTGTTCGACGGCGCGCGCGAGTGGGTGAAGAACTGCCTGCGCCTCGTCGACTACTACCTCGACACGGAGAACCTCAAGGACACGGCGACGTGCTTGTCGGCCTGCGACTACATGCTGACGCACCACCTGCCGCCCAGCGGGGATGAGGACGAGGAGGACGAGAACCGCGAGCAGCGCGCCGAGATGTTCGCGGCGTGGGCCAAAGTCCAGCAGACGACCCTGCAGATCGCGACGCTGAGGCGGGAGGGGTACCCCGCGGGCGTCCACACGCCCACGAGCAACACGCTCCCGTGCCCGTCGACGATGGAGGCGACGCTGGCCAAGATGGCGGCCAGAGACAGCGCGTCCAGCCTGCCCAAGATGGCTTTCGTGCCCGCCTCGTCCGTGGCGACGTACGAGCAGGCGCGCGACGTGTTCAAGATGGGTGTGGCGGCGTGCGAGCAGGCCAAGAAGTGCTTCGTGCTCGACGGATTCGTGACGCGCCACGTGCGCGTGCTGCAGCAGGAGTCGCTGCTGTACAAGCGCCTGGTGGCGTTCGAGCCGGACGTGAAGCGGCAGATCGCCATGCAGCTGCGCCGCCTCTCGCTGCTGTCGCCGCTGCTGGGCGACCAGCTCAACCCGCGCGCGTACTGCGACCTGCTGCAGGAGCTGTACTTCGAGTGCGCCGAGGTCTCGGCCGAGATCTTCGACCTCAAGCGCAGCAAGCGGCCCGAGCTGGACGACAAGACCAACGGGTACGCGCTCAAGGCCGCGCACTGTTACCAGCACTTTGTGTCGCTGTACTACGCGTCGTCGGACGACAACGGCACGGCCCGGCCGAAGGAGGCGGCGGTGCCGAGCGGGAGCAGCGCCACGCTGCCGGCGCAGGAAATGGGTCCGCGCGAGGTCCGCGCGCTGCTGCGAGGGTACTTTGGGCTCGCGCACATCTGCGGCAAGGTCTTCTTCGCGCGGGACGCGGCCAAGACGGTCTCGTTCTGGAAGAAGAGCCTCGAGTACCACGAGGCCGTGCTGGCGCTCGCCAGGCAGTTCGACAAGCGGCCCGGAGGCGAGCGCCTCGAGCAGACCTTCGGCGCCGAGCTGGCCATCTGCCGCGACATGGCGAGCCTGCTGCCCGAGAAGATCGACCAGCTCGTGTACAACGGCCGCGCGCTCTAGCTGCCACCCCATTCCCCGGCCATCGGACACTGGTTACCAGACACTGGCCACGCCACTGCAAGCCGTACGTGTGCTATTTGTCGGTTGATATACTCGCTGCTCGCCCCGCATCAAATGTCCTTGAGGACGGCGCCCGAGGCCTCGTCGAGGCGGAAGCCGTGCTTGGCGAAGGCGGGCGACTGGAAGAAGCCGCTGAGGTCGTAGATGCCCACGGCCTTGGCCTTGGCCAGCAGGTCGGAGCACTGCACCGTGAGCGTCGTGCTGCGGCCGCGCGCGCGGTGCTTGGCCGACTGCGCCTCGGTCTGCACGCGCAGCTGGTGGTACGCGTGGGCACCCTGAAAGAGCTCGTGCAGCACGTGCGAAAGCAGCACGTTGTTGTCCTGCCGGTACGTCAGGTACGGCCGGAACAAGCGCGTCCACTGGCGCTTGAACGTGTACTTCTGCGCGTCGCACAGCGCCTCGGTCAGCACGCGGATGGCCAGGTCCAGGTCGTCGTTGCTCACGTTGTCGCGCAGGTGCATGCGCGCGTGCGCCTCGGCCATGCGGAAGAGCGACTCGATGTGCCGCACGGCGATCGGGACCGCGCCCGTGTGCTGCGACGCGCGCCGCAGCTGCGCGTAGAAGGTCTCCACCTTGCGCGTGTCCAGCTCGCTCGTCATGACCGGGTTGACGTACGTGCGCGCGTACAGAATGTACTTCTGCAGCAGCTCCTGGTCGATCGTCATGCCGTCGCCCGCGCGTCCGTCCTCGACCGTCATCATGCTCTGTGTCATGGCACTCAGGCGCGTCTCCTCCTCCTCGTCGTCGCCCTCGGCCTCGCCCTCAGCCTTGCGCGCCGGGTTGCTGCGCATGTGGCTCGAGATGACAAAGTCCGCCAGCCGCTCGTCGTCCACCGGGTCCACGCGGTCCTGCAGCACGCACAGGATGTCGAACCGCTGCAGGATGGGGTCCGTGAGCTCGACGTTCTCGGCGAACGTGCGCGCGGGGTTGTACCGGCCGCCGATGGGGTTGGCGGCCGCAATGACCGAGCAGCGCGCCTGCAGCGACGTCACGATGCCCGCCTTGGACACCGAGATGCTCTGCTGCTCCATGGCCTCGTGGATGCTCGTGCGGTCCTGCTCGTTCATCTTGTCGAACTCGTCGATCAGGCACACGCCCTTGTCGGCCAGCACGAGCGCGCCGCCCTGCAGCACCCACTCCTTGGTGAACGGGTCGCGCGACACGCCCGCCGTCAGGCCGACAGCCGACGCCCCTTTGCCCGTCGAGTAGACGGCGCGCGGCGCCGTCGTCTTGCAGAACTTGAGGAACTGCGACTTGGCCGTGCCCGGGTCGCCCACCATGAGTACGTTCAGGTCGCCGCGCACGCGCGAGTTCTTGATGAACTTTGGCTTGCCGCCGAAGAGCGCCAGCGCCAGCGCCGTCTTGACTTGCGTGTGGCCGTAGATGGACGGCGCGATGCTGTTGACCAGGATCTGCGAGATGTTGGGGTTCTTGGCCAGCTTGAGGATCGCCTTCTTGTCCTCCGCCGTCAGGATCTTGCTGCCCAGCACGTCCGCGCGCCGCTCCACGTGGTTGGCCTCGATCACCGTGCGGAACACGGGGAACCCGTCGCGCAGGTTGAGCGTCGGGTCCGGCGTGTTGGTGTAGATGCCCGTGACGGCCACCTCGTCTCCGGGCCGCGCCTTGTCGATCAGGTCGCCGACAAGGATCACGTCCTTGCTGCGGGGCACGCGGCCGGGCGGCACGCTGCCGGGCGACTCCTGCAGCGTGATCTTCTGGTAGTTGCGGTACACGGTCTGCTCGTTGTTGATGGGGAAGGCGCCGCGGTACTGGCACTCGGGGCACGAGTTGAGCTTGATCTCCTGGTGGTTCTGCTGCGTGAAGGGCCCGATGGTCGTGCCACAAGCCGGGCAGTTGACCTTGACGAGCTTGAGCTGCGGGAACACGGACGTGCGACGCGTCACGACACCAGACACCTTGATGAGGAAATTGAGGTGCGCCGTGCGCAGGTCGCGCAGCTTCTCCGTGCCCGGCAGGTCCAGGATGCGCACGTACACCTCCTGGTGGATCGTGTCGTAGTACGGGAAGAGCGCGAGCACCACGTCGCGCGCCACCTCCTCGAGGATCGCGAGCATGTCCTTGGGCGCCTCGACGATCCACGCCGCGATCATCGACATGCTGTGGATGATGTCGCCGATCTCGATCTCCAGCGACTGCTCGTTGCGCTGCGCCATCTTGACGATCTTCTGGTGGTACACGAGTCGGTTGTGCGTGTCGGTGAATGTGTTGAGGAAGTTTTTCTGCCACGCGCACCACACCAGTCAGTCCCCAACCACCAACGGCGCGCAGCGGGAACAAGAGAGCTCGGGCACTCACGAATCGGCGCTTGATCTCGTTCCGCGGCCGCTCCGTCGCGATCCACTCGCGCAGCGGCACGTCGAAGTGCTCGAGGTTGACGAGCTCGTCGTCGTCGTCCAGCTCGCCGCCGCCGTCCGCCTCTTCATACCCGTCGCCGGCGCCTGCGCGGCGGAAGCGGCGGCGATGGGCGTCGTCCAGCTCCATCTCCTGGTCCTCCTCCAGCACCTGCGCCACGCGGCCCTCGCGCGCATCGCGCCGGTTGAGCTCGTCCTCGACCATGTGCCGCGTGTCCAGGTCCATGTCCTCGTACTGGCGCTGGTCCAGCATAGCCGAGTCGTACCGGTCCAGCGTCTCCATCCGCCGGTAGTCCCTGCCCACGACGCACGGACGCCCCTAGCCGTTAGACGTCTGCTCCAGCGACCACCCGACCATGCATGCGCAACGCCGACGCACTGCGCAATGTTGTCACCCAGCAGGTCCTCGCCGTCGTCCTCCTCCTCGTCCTCCGAGAAGTATTGCCGCTCGCGCTGCGCGATGTCCAGCTCGTCCACCTCCTCGCCCACTTCCTCGGCCTGCTCGCCGAAGTCGTCGTCCTCCTCGTCCACCACGTCCTCCTCCTCCACGTGCTCCTCGCGCACGCCGTCCGCGTCGCCCCAGTTGTCCCCGTCCTCCTCCTCCTCCTCTCCATCCCGTCCGTTCGCCATGTCCGACAGCGAAGGCGACGCCCCGCCGCCACGGCCAGCAGCAGCAGCAGCCGCGCCGTCCCCGTCGTCCCCTCCGCGCCGCAGCCGCCGCCGCTTGCGCCGCGGACTCCCCTCTCCGTCCGAGTCGCTCAGCCCGCGCACGAGGTCCGCAGGGTCCAACACAATGCCCTGTTGCGTCTGTGGCTGCTGCGCCTGCTCGTCCGCCTGCGCTGGGGATCGCGGGGGCGACGGCGACGCCATCTTCAGCTCGTGCTTGACCACTTCCCGCGCTTTTTGCCGTCGTGAATGGAGCCCCCGCCAAAAAAAACGGTCGAGTCGTGTGCGCCACACCACAACACACAATTAGCGAGCATGGTGGGTTTCAAGAGCACATACAATTCGCTAGATTTATGGCGAAAACACACGATTCAAGGGCGAACGATGAAAAAGTTGTGCTCTTATATGCAAAGTGTAGCCATGTCGAGGACACATCCGGCAGGTCATGAGCGCATCCATGCCGGCAGGTTCGGGTCGTCGCCCTGGCGGTGGGCCGCAGTCAGCGGCTGGGCAGGCGACAGCGTAGCAGGCTGCACGACGGGCGTGAAGGCTGGCTCGCCGTCTGTCACAGTGGGTGGCGGCGGGCGGATGGGCTTGCTGGCGGCGGTGGGCAGCCCCGGGAGGCGGAAGCCGCCGTCGCTGGCGGCCGGCGCACTCTTCTGGCCAGCCGGCTTGGTGTTGTTGCCGAGCGCGCAGATGGCGAGCGTGTGCAGCACGGCGATGGCCATGCAGGCGGCGCCCTCAATCACGAGCAGCACGTAGGTGGCGCAGTCGCACTGGTCCGTGAGGCTCTTGCCGACGACGGTCATCATGACGCCGGCGATGCCGAAGACAGCGGCGCGGCCCACGCGGTAGCGCAGGAAACCGAAGAAGAAGAAGAAGCCCTCGCGCTGCGCCTCGGCCAGCGCCAGCAGCAGCCCGAAGCACACGCCCAGGAAGCACAGGCAGCCGAACGTCGACCGGCTCTCGAGCGTCGCCCCGGACGCGTCCACGTGCCGGAAGCCCGCGCACGAGAGCACGAGCAGCAGGAGCCCGACGGCCGCGCTCGCCAGCCGCAGCAGCTGCTTGAGCGCCTTGACGCGGCCCGACGCCATCTTGTCAGCGCGCGAATGGCCGCCACGGGCGGGTGGGGCGCCGAGGCGCGGCCGTTACCGCCGCCCGAGCCCAAGATAGCTCGTCTGCGATCGATCGACCTCCGCTCGCTCCCAGCCAGACCGAAGCCGATATCGCGTCGCCACCAGCGGCGAGCTCCTCAAGACACCTCCAGGCTGCCTTCAACATCTAGCGTGGCGCCATGACGGCGCTGTGGACGAGTCAAGGACAGGTCGGCCCTCGGAGTCCGTCTCAGCGCCTTGAGCCTCGTGGCACTGGCCTCCGCGGACGTCCCATGCTGGCCCCCGCTGGGCATGTGCTGTCGAAGACAGCATTGCGTGTCCTCTGCTGTCGTGTTCCCGTGGAATTCCGTCCGGTTGATCCTTCCCACGACCCGATACCAGACGCCTGATACCTCACCTCCATCAATCCATAAACCGCGGCGGTTCCCGGACCATGCATCAACTCTCGCAGGCCCCGCCTCGTGAGTGGCATTCCGCCACCACCTCGCCTCGACCGCCATCATGTGGGCGTCGGCCGCGTCTTCCTCCGCGTCCTCCCCGGGCCCCGACGGCGGCGCCGCGGCGCTGGACCTGCTCTTCCCCCGGCGGCCGGGCGGCTCGCGGCCCCGCGCGGCGCTCGCGTCTGCCTCGGCGCTGCCGCCGCCGCTGTCCAAGGAGGAGCTGTGGGCCTTCACGCCGGCCGAGTCGGCGGCCTCCTCGTCCTCCGCGTCCACGGCCAGCAGCGCGGACGACGCGAGCGCCACGGGCACGGCCGCCGCCGCGTCCTCCTCGTCCTCCGCGTCCCACGGCGTCATCGGCTCCGGCTCGGCGTCCGCGTCGGCCGCGCGGCTCGTGTGGAACCGCGTGGCGCCGGAGGAGGAGGAGCGCGAGGAGGAGGCGCTGCCGGCCTACCTCTCGTACGCGTCGGCGCCCGCGCTGGCCTTCCCCGCCGGCCGCTTCTCGGCCTTCAGCGGCCGCGCGGCGCCGCCCGCCGCCGCCTTCCCGGCGTCCCTGGGTGCCGACGCGCCGAGCGCCGCGCACGTCGAGGAGAAGTCCAAGGAGCTGGCGCTGGCGCTGCAGGAGTTCGTCCTCGCGCAGGTGTCGCCCGCCAGCTCGGCGGCCGGCGCCGCGTGCGACTGCGGGCCGCTGCGCGCGCGCGTGGGCGAGCTCGAGAGCGCCGTGGCGGCCATGCAGGCGCAGCTGGCGCGGCTGCTGCCGGCTGGCGGGGCCGACGGAGACGCGTCGGCGACTTCGGGGACTTCGGCGTCGAGCGGCACGGCCGTGAGCGACCGCATCTCGACGCTCGAGGGCCGGCAGAGCGCGTTCCAGTCGCAGCTGGCGCAGATCTCGCGCGTGCTCGGCGTGCCCGTGGGCAAGAGCGGCAAGCACAGCCCGCTCAAGACGCTCGTGCAGTCGCTGCACGACGCCATCGACCAGCGCGTGGCCGAGGTCGAGGCCGCCGCCACCGCGCGCGTCCAGGCGTTCGTCGAGGCCGCGGCCAGCGCGCAGGATGCCGCGCAGCAGCAGAGCAAACGCGAGGACGAGGACGAGGGCGAGGAGAGCGCGCTCGCGGCCGCCGCGTCCTCGTCGTCGCCGCCGCTGCCGATGGAGGCCGTGCTGAGCGCGCTCGCGCAGGAGCACGAGGCGTCCATGGGCCGGCTGAGCGCCGCGCTGGAGGAGCGCCAGCTGCACGAGAGCAAACAGCGCGTGGCGCTCGAGGCGCGCGTGCACGCGCGGCTGGCGCAGCAGGAGGAGTGGCTGCTGCAGCTCGAGCGCGAGGTCAGCGGCACGCGCTACGCCGGCGCGGGCTGCTCGCCCCCCGGCCCATGCGCGTGCGCGTCCGAGCTCTCGCTGCTCTCGCAGCGCGTGGGCGGGCTGGAGGCGCACGCGGACGCCGCCTGCGTCTCCACGGAGGCATCCAGCGATCCCCCCGCGGCCGGCGGCAGCAAGAAGACGCCGGCGCCAGGGCCAGGCAGCGCGCGCGGGTCGGTGCAGCAGCTGCAGACGCTGGTCCGGCAGCTGCAGGGCGAGCTCAAGGCCGAGAGCGCGGCGCTGCGCGAGAGCGTGCTGCTGGGCGAGACGCTGGCGCAGGCCGCGCGCGACGAGACCCGCGCGCTGGCGCGCACCAGCGCGGGGCTCAAGCAGCTCGTGGAGAAGCTGGTGCGCGACACGGGCGCGGCCGAGGAGCTGCTGCAGCGCTACGTGAGCACCATCACGCACCAGGTGGCCAGCGTCACGCGCCAGTACGTGTCGGTGCGCATCCGCGACAACAACCGGCTCATCGACGCCGCCCTGCGCGCGCGCGTGCCCGCGTACGCCGCCAACGACAGCGACCGCTTCCTGCTCGTGCGGCCCGAGTCCTCGGCGGCGGCCAAGCCCGCGGACGAGCAGCCCGAGCCCGCCGTGCTGCACGAAGACGACGCCGACGGCATGCGCCAGTTCGTGCTGGCCGCCATGGCCGCCGCCGCCGCCGCGCCGAGCACCTGAGGCGCCTCGCCAGAGCCGCCGGCCACCGGACGGGCCCCGCTGCTCCTCCGGTCGCCGCTGCCTCCAGTCCCGAGCCCCGTTGGCGCCACGCTGACGGCGCAAATCTACGTGCATTGACCCTCTTCCGCCTACCACTCACTCTCTCTCACTCTCACTCTCCCTCGCGACCGCCAGCCGCCGGCGCAGCGCGTCGTCCCGGTCCATCGCGCGCTCCTCGACCTGCGCCGCGACGACCGTGAGCGCCGGGAAGGCGGCGCGCAGCGCGTCCACCACCGGCCGCGCGACCACGAGCGCGACCAGCGAGACGGCCGCCTCGGCCGCGCCGCGGGCCAGCAGCGCGCGCACGGCGGCGCAGGCGCGCGAGGGGCTGTCGGCCACGGGCTCAAGCAGCAGGACGCTGTGGCGGGCCAGCGCGGGCGGCAGGGCCGAGCCCTCGACGCGCGCGGCGCCGTGCTCGTGCTCGCGCTCGTCCTCGAAGCGCACGCGGCCCGCGGGCTGCTCGGGCTCCATGTCGGCGAACGCGGCCAGCATCTGCGCGCCGCCGGCGGCCAGCGCCACGGCGCAGGG
>JAADYB010000910.1:0-11391 GCA_023338075.1 Phytopythium litorale | reverse complement strand
CCTCCAGCGCCGAAAGCTCCTCAAGCTCCAATGAAGACAGCATCAACGTCAAAGCCGTCCCCGGAGTCGCGTCCATGGACCTCAACGACGTGATTGGGATCGTCATCATGGCCATCGCACTCGTCATTGCGGCAGCCGGAGGCATCGGTGGAGCGGTCGTCATGATCCCGACGATGGTGCTGCTCATGGGCTTCGACGTCAAGGTCGCCACGCCGATCGCGAACCTCGGCATCTTTGGTGGCGGCATCGCGAACGCCGCCTTCAACATGCGGAAGCGCAACACCAAGGTCGACCGTCCGTTGATTGAGCCCGACCTGGTGATGATCATGATCCCGGCGGTCATCGGCGGCGTCATCGTCGGCACGGTGCTGACCAACTTGCTGCCGTCCTACTTGCTCTCTCTGCTGATCGTCGTGATGCTCGCCGTGAGCAACTCGCGCATGCTGATGAAGAGCATCGCCATGTTCAAGAAGGAGTCGCTGGCGATCAAAGCGAAGGCGAAGGTCACTGATATCGAAGCCCCGGCATCTCCGCTGATTGACTACATGGACGGCGCGGACCTGACGCCGTCGATGCGTGTGGCGCCGACCGTCACACCTCGGAGCGACGCAGCCTGGATCCGAGCTGCCGCGGACCGCGGGGACCCGTCAGTCGACCCGGCGCTGGCCAAGATCATCGACAAGGAGCGCCACTTCGACAAGAAGAAGCACGGCGCAGCGTTCGCGTGCTACCTGCTGATCCTCGCCGTGAGCATCGCCGACTCGCTCGTGACGTGCGGCGGCGTCACCTACTGGGTGCTCTTGGCGGCGGAGATCCCGTGCATCGTCGTGTTCGAGATCTTCGCGGCGCGGCTGCTGCTGAAGGAGTACGAGGCGAAGAAGGCGCTCAACTATCCGTTCGCGGAAGGCGACGTGCGCTGGAGCAGGAAGACCGTGTGCCTGTTCGCCCCGGCGTGCGTCATGGCGGGCGTCGTCGCCGGCACGTTCGGCATCGGCGCAGCCATGATCACGAGCCCCATCCTGATCGAGATGGGCGTCATGCCCGAGGTGCTGTCGGCCAACTCGGCGCTCATGGTGCTCTACTCATCGGCGGCCGCCACGACCAAGTACGCCGTGTTCAACATGATCCAGTGGCAGTGGGCGGCGCTCATCTTCTCGCTCTCGCTCGTGGTTACGGCGCTGTCGCAGCACTTTGTGCTGGGCTACGTGCGCCGCTCGGGCCGCCAGTCCGTCATCCTGCTCTGCATCGTCTTCCTCGTGACCGTCGGTGGCGCCCTCATGCTCTATGAGGGCGTCAAGCTCGTCGTCGACGACGGCTTCGCCCCCTTCGCCATCGACGTCTGCGACTGATTCAGTCAGGGTGAAGCCATCCATTGACCCGATCATTCTCACAGGGTATCACATCATACAGGCATATCCTTTTTTTGAATTTGTATCGTACCCTCCTTCGTACCCTTCGCTGCGTAACCCAGATCGGCATCACCAGGACGACCATGGAGCCGCAGCATGCGGACGCTTCCTCGGCCCCCCCGCCGTCCGCAGCGGCCGAAGCAGTGGCCGCGCAGGTCTGGGAGGGCTGCGTGCCGGTCGTGTTCGCCATGGACCCGACCGAGGTGACGGCGCTGCACGCCCCGCGGCCGTTCTACGTGCGTCCTCCTCCATCTAAATGGAGCACTTGTGCTATCGTCCTCCTGGTCGCTGACAAGTGAGACCGTGGCGCTTTAGGCCATGATCCCGCGACTGAGCTACGTGGTCTCACAGACGCGCGACGTGCTCGAGTTCTTCCGGGACGCCGCGCCGCCCATGACCGCCGGTGCGGCGTCCGTCTGGTTCGCGTGCGAGGACAAGGACGGCGGGAGCGTGCCGCTGCCGTGGCACCTGCCGTTTGGGCTGCTGCGCGACCTCGTGGGCCGCGGCGCCGAGTTACCGTGGCGTATCACCGTCCACTTCCTCGGGTTCCCAGCCGAGCAGGTCGGGCGGATCGACGGGCCGTGGGTATGGACGCATGCAGAGGACTGACAGAGGAGCTGGTGCTGCCTCAGCTGCTGCCGTGCGAGAACGAGCGCAGCGTCGAGCAGCACTTCATGCACAGCCTCAAGCAGGTGCCGGTGGTCGACGGAGGCGCTGTGGGCGTCCATGCCGACTGACTGACGCTTGTCTGACCTCATCACCAGGCGACGTTCCTGCGCTCGGGGTCCACCAAGGCCATCATGGGGCTGCCAGAGGCTCAGCAGAACCAGATCTGGTCGAGCGTCATCACGAGTACGTCGCCGGTCTGTCGAGTATGCGCGTTGGACTGGTCGTTGACGGGTGCGTCCGTGTCGTAGACGACTTTGCGGGCTACCGCACCGCGATGCGCGACGTGCTGGCGCTGGACAGCGACCCCGCGACCATGCGCCACCTGCCGCTGCGCGTGCACCTGGACACGTCGCCGGCCATCCAGATGCCCATCGCCCCGCTTCGAGACGGTGAGGGCACGAGCATGGTCGTGATCGGCCTGGCGGGTCGTCTAACTGGGTGTTCATGCTGTTCCTGGAGGCGTGGAGCAAACGCTCGGCGACGTGCTGGCGTACCTCCTTCCCGACTTGTTCCAACCGCTCCGCGACCGTGACGGTCCCATCGAAGATGTCGGTGACACGAGCGAGGACTGGGAGGTGATGGTCCACGGCATTGTCGTCCCGCCAGAGGTGTCGATTGTGGAGCTGTACCGACACTTTGGCTACGCCGACGGCTTCGTGTACGTGAGTGTCATTGAGAGGAGCCCGTTGCCGTCTCTGTAGGGCCAACAAGCAACGCACAGCACGCGATGGACAGACTGTGCGTCTCAATAAACTATTACCAGCGCGCGCTCGAGGCTGGAGCGTCATTGTCCACAGCCCTCGTAGGTCGGCACCATGTACTTGATGTTGACGAAGGCGTCGTCTCCGCCCGTGCGCTCGAGCAGCTCGAGCGTCTCGCGCACGGCCTCGCCTACGTCCTTGGCGGACCGCTGCTTGAAGTCCATGGCGTCGCCCAGGTTGCGCCGCCGGCTCTTGAACAGGTTGAGCACGGGCAGCAGCTGCCGGTAGTACGGCACGAGCATCGGGCCAACGCTCGGCACCAGTGTGAGTTGCTGCATCATCCCCAGCGTGTCGAGGAACAGCGCGCCAGTGTCGCGGGTCTCGAGGTTGGCGCGCAGCGCTGGCACGATGCGATGCAGGCAGTCGACCACCTTGTCCGGGTGCTGGCGGCCAAACGCTGCGAGCTGGAAGGCACCTTCGCGAGCGAGGAAGCAGAACGGGTACTCGCGCTCGCGCATGCCTTCAATGAAGAGCGGGAAGTACTTGCTGAAGTCGAGCGTGTTGATGTCCTGCGTCCAGCGAAGCGTCTTGCCGCCAGGCTTCGGCTCGACCATGATGGGCAGCTCGTTTCGTCGATACGCGAGCGGGAACAACGACGACGACGATGGGGCTGCCGCCGGCTTGAAGACGCCTGATAGAGGCGGCAGAGCGGCCTGCGCCTTGACTGTCGACTCCTTTGTGTGTTGCACGTGCTTGTTGATGAGTGACCGCGTCGGTGACGGCAGCTGCAGCGCCTCCATCACGTGCTCCCGCTCCGTCTCAAAGGACGGCGGCCGCGTCTCCGGACCAGACACCGACGCCTTCGCGTGCAGCTTGGGCAGCTTGTGCGGCTTCTTGTGTCCAGGCGACCGAGACTTGTTGTCGCTGCCATGGGAGTGAAACATGCCGATAGCGACCGAGTCGCGGTCGCCAAGCAGCCGCTGCTTCATCTTGACCTCGAGGATGCCCACTTGATACGACAGACAACAGCAACAGCAACAGCAACACACGCACACACACACACACACACACAGGAGTCGGATCAGCAGCTCGACAACTCCGTCGCCATGGCGGTCGTCGTACCATTGCGCTGGCGCTTGGGCGACGCCGAGTAGTTGGCGCCGGTGGGGCCCATCGGACGTTGCTCCCACGCCATGCTGCGCGTCGTCAGGTTGAGCCTCCGGCTTGGTTGGCGTTGTTCATGCCGACGCGACTCTCCTCCGTCCTCGACCTTGGCGCACGTCAACGCTGACCACCTGCGTGCTATTCTTGCGTCCGATGGTCTTCCTTCACTGTCACGGCTAATTATATCCGCTTCCTCACACACAAGCCCCAACACAGCGACTGCACTGGTGCTTGCAGCAGCACCATAGATAGCACATGCTCTCCTCGGTCAGTTGGGTCGTTTCCGCGCCGTCAGCAAACAGTCCAACCGTCGGCAAAGCCTAACTTGCGCTCTGGTTGCTCCTCGAACGCCATGCGCGTCTTCATCCTTGGGCTGGGCTCGTCGCTGACCGATGAGGTCGCGCGGCTCGCTCAAGACGCGGGCCTTGAAGTGGTCGGGACGGTGGCCACGCGTGCGCAGGTCGCCAAGACGAGACGCAGACTCCTGTCGCATCCATCGAACGACCACGAGCACGCGTTGTCGGAGCCAGTCGCGATCCATACAGACAAGACTGCGTGGACCAGGCTCATTCAACGCTCGGATGTGGTCGTTGCGTCGCTTGTGGACGACGCCAAGCTGGCGATCGACGCGCTCCGAGTGTTTGAGAAGCCGCGGCTGGACGCCGATGAGAACGACGAAGACCAGGGCGGCATGGGCGTCAAGCGCTTCATCGCGCTCTCGTCCGTGCTCACGTGGAGCCGCAACCCGCCGCTCGCCAAGAGTGAAGACGGCAGCGTCGGTCACCGCGAAGACGACTTCAAGACCCGCAAGCCGGCGCCGGCGTACGCCGAGCTCAAGACAAGCGAGACACAGGTGCTCACGGCGCGTCGGTCCGACGAGCTCGAGACGTGCGTCGTCGCTTCCGGGCTGCAGTACGGCGGCGCGCAGTCCGCTCTCCGGATGCTCTTCCGCGACGCGTGGATGCATCCGACACACCCGCTGCTCGTGCCGAGCACCACTGGGGGCGTCTCCGGCGGTCTTAACCTGCTTCCAATGATCGGAGTCTACGACCTTGCCCTCGTGCTTGCTCGGCTTGCGAGTACAGCGGGTCCTGGGGGCTCGCCGCTGCCTAAGCGATACATCGTCGCCGTGGACCACGCCAGTCGGTCGACGACGCTGCGCGACATCTGCGTGGGCGTGAGCACGCTGCTGGGCAACGGGCAGGTTCGCGACACTGTCGACCAGGAAGAAGCCGACGCGCTGCTGCTGGACGAGGAAGACGGCCCCGCCATCACGCCGCTGCAGCTCAACCTGAGCTTCGACACTGAGTCTGACTGCGCCGTTGATCAGCTCGTGACGCGCGACGAGTGGCAGCATCGCGACGGCGGACTGCTGGCGCACTTGCCCTTCTTCGTGAAAGACTTTGTGCGGGTCATGGACCTGCGTCCGCTCAAGACCGTCCTGCTTGGCGCGCCACGTGCGGGCAAGTCGACGCTTGCCGAGCGACTCGTGCGCAAGTATCACCTGCCGCTGCTCACGCCCCAGTCTCTTCTCCACGAACTGTTTGCCTCGGATGTCGCGACTGCTGCGTCCACCAAGGATGACCAACCAGCGCAGACGGAGGAGGGAGAGGGGCCAGTCGAGCCAGCCGTGACGATGGCCAGCGTTGGTACTGTAGACGAGGAGGCCGCGCGACTCCGAGAGCAGCTCGAAGGCTGGCGCAGCTTTGGAAGCGCAGCGAGCGACGCCACTCCATCTGCGGCACCAGTCGACGTCCCTGAGGCAGCACTGGTCGCGCTGCTGCGCTGGAAACTCCGAAGCGCCGAGTGCCGCAACCAGGGATACGTGTTGGACGGCTTGCCTGTGACGCTCGAACAGGCGAAGGGCATCTTCGAGCGCATCGGAGAGCAAGTGCAGACTGACGCCGACAACGCGGAGGGCGGCGACGGCGAAGGTGCTGGCGACCCAGCCAGCCCTGAAGACACAGAAGCAGCGACTTCGGACGCAGGAGGAGAAGGCAGTGGCAGCGAGCAGTCTCCTGCAGCGATCGCGGCAGCGCACACTCGCCAGCTGCTTTCCCGACTCAAACCAGCACGTGTGGTCCAGGTACCGAACCGCGTCATCATGCTCAACGCCCCGCGCGAGCTGCTCGAGCGCCGAGCGCAGGAAATGGCCGACAGCGAGGCGGAGGCCTCAGGAAACACACAGGAAGCGTTCGCACGCCGGCTGGAGCAGTTCGAGGCCGAGTGTGAGCGCGTCGCCGACTTCTTCGAGCGCCGAGGCGCGACGAAGACTGATGGCGACGAAGCCGCGGCCGCTAACGACGAGAGCAGCGAAGGAGCCAACGCTGACGAGAATGAATCCAAGGAGACCGAGGAGAGCGGCGTGGGTGGTGTCGAAGTGCTCGAGCTGCATCTTCCCAGCGAGGCGGCATTCCGGGATGAGCAATCCTTCGACGAGCCGATCCGCACGTACATGGAGCAGGGCGGAGCCGGCGCTCCCTTCAACTTTCATCCAACGCGCGAGGAACTGCGGCAGCGGGAGCGGGAGTTCGAGGCCAAGCAGCGCGAGGACGACGACCGCCGGCGGCGCGAGGCGAAAGAGGTCGAAGAGGGCGAAGAGCGCGACCTGCGCGCACGACTCGCGGCTGACAAAGCGCGGCTTGAGCTGCTAGAGCGAGAGGAGGCCGCGTTGCTCGAAGCGCGCGCCAAGCCGCTGCGCGCGTATCTGATGGACACGGTGCTGCCGGCGCTGACGGAGGGTATGCTGGAGGTCGTCAAGGTGCAGCCGGAGGACCCGATCGACTACCTCGCCGAGTTCCTTTTCCGCAAAGGGCAGGAGATGGAGAGCCACGCCGCGATGTCCTCGTCCGGGTGAACGATCGCGAGCGCTTGAAACGCGGGGATGACACGAAGGGCTTGTGAGCCCGGTCAGCTTATATAATAGTATATTCCGTACCACTTCGTCAACGCGATTGATCCCTCGATCGCCCTGGCCGCAGCGCAAGACACACACGAGCGAGGTCAGCAACTAGTTCATGTGAGGGGGATGCCGACCATCGATCCACTCACCTGCAATCAACACGCACACCGTCACACTCGAAGTCCACTTGCGACGGACGGCCGCACACCATAGCTTGTTTCTTCCTCGCCGCCCTCTCCAACCCAGTTATGAGCTTCAAGCCGATCGTCAGTACCGACGGTAATCGTGGCGACGGGCGTCTCTTGGTGGCAACGGCGGTGGCGGCGGGAAGCGGTGCCGGTCGTCCCGATACCCGTTGTCGGAGAATCCGCCGTCTCGCCCTCTGCCTCCGTTCTCGTAATAGTCTCCATGGCGGCGAGGCTCATAGTTGCGGTCCATCGGCGGTCGAGGTTCTCGGCCATCGCGCTCCCAATCGCGTCGAGGTTCAGGATTCCGCGGTCGATCACGGGACCGAGAGCGTCCGCCACGATGCGACCGGCTGTCGTCCCGCCAATGAGGAGGTTCTTGGCGACTGCTGCCGTTGCTCATGCCGTGGTACCCGTCTGGACCCATGTTGGACCGCCGTCCGTCGTTGAAGTCAGGCTGGTGACGCTTGTGCGGGTACTCATCGTGGCGCTTTCTGTCGTCTCGCTCTCTCGGCTTCTCGTTGTTCGCGCGGTGCTCGTCGTCGATAGGCAATTCGCCTGGCTCCGCTTCAAGATGTTCTTCTTTTGGAGGACTGAGGGTGCGACGCACCTCAGCGTCCCTAGTGATCTTCACGTCACGCTCGACTGAAGACGCGCCGTCTCCGCAGCTCTCCGCGCTCTTGCCGCCATTCTGGCTCGCCTTGCTTGAGTCCCCCGTGCTCTCGTCCCCGGCACTGGACAACTCACCTCTACTGTCTTTTCCCGTCACACCAGCCTTGTCATCCTTCTCGACACTCTCGACAGACAACCGCTTTCGCCCATCGATCGACCCGTCACGGGACGCAGCAGCGTGGGTCGAATGCGATCTAGAACGAGAGCGTGAGCGAGACTCGCGCCTCGGTCGGTCTGCATCTCGGCCCCGATTCAGCTCGCTTCGGTTGTTCGTCGGAGTCGTAAATGACGAGCGGTAGTCGATCCCGCTTGGGCTGCGCTGCATGATGAGACCATCGCCGTAATGACTGCGCTCGCGCGGTGGCGGACCACGTCGATCGCGATCGCGGCGCCTATTGCGAAAGTCGCGGTCGCGGTCGCGGTCACGCTCGCTCCCGTGCTGCGATCCCTCCGGAGACATGGCAGGAGTACCTCGATCGCTTGAGAGCGAGCGGCGCGGCGCAGCAACCGGCGACACGTTGGCAGTGAGCACAATGCCTGCGCGGTACTCGCGCTTCCACTCCAACGGGACGCCGTTGTCGTCCACAAACTCTAACGCCGCCAGCATTGCGTCCTCCCGGTTGTTGAAGTGTAGGTAAACGATACCCGCGCGCTGCTCCACACTCATCTTGCGCCAACTATCGCGCGGGATCTCACAGATTGGGACCGACTTGTTCTTCTTGAACCGCTGGCTCAGCACCTGCGCATAGTCCTCGCGGTCGCGGTCCGCGTTGAAGCGGATGCCGCGCGACTTGCGCTCGTACCGAGCATTGCGCATGATCAGCGTTGTGCGGCCCTTGATCAACTGCGGGACGAAGCTCGTGCCGTACATCTTGCGCTGGTAGCTCTCTCGGTCCTCTGGCCGTGTGAACACCAGCGGCTCGTAGCAATTCAGAGCCACTGGCGGCCCGGTGGCGCTGTCAGCGTCCATCGCAGCGGCTGCTTCTGCCGACTTGACGGTGGCCTTCGGTGACGGTAGTCCGACCCCAAAGAACGACGCCGGGAATTCATCTCGGTTGGTCGTCAGATGTCGATGCGTTGGGCATGTCAATCGAGGAATCAGGTCAGGAACGAGTCTCCCTTGAGCGTCGAAGACATCGTACGGCGTCGGCCCTCGCGAAAACTCCTCACTCGATAAGCAGGCTGCAACCAGCGAGCGCCGTTTCTTGGCTGTGATGATGAATGTCCTCTCCTCCTGTCCGAGCGTTGTCACTTCGGACGGCACTTGCTGCTTCGTTCGGCGCCGTGCTGGCCGCACCAATGCCGATGGGGCGGACTGCACCACAGCCTTGAGGATGTCCGGCACGGCAACCCGAGGTTTCATGATCATCCTCGACGACGAAAGGAGAACAGACTTTGACCCGTTGACTGCAGCCACTTGAGCACCATCACTGGCGCCAACAATCCCCAGCTTCTTCATCGACCGCTTCGGGATGACGAACGAAGCAGCCGTATCGCCCGAAGACTTTGGAGCGCGTTTAGGAATCGGAAGGTCAGCCAACTCGTCCGATTGAGTCGACGACTTCTTCGGGATTGGCAGATCCGCCAGCGCCTCGACGTCGGGGGGAGATTTCTTGGCTAGCTTCTTCACCTCGCCATCTTCGCGTTTTGGCTCCTTCACCTCGCCATCTTCGTGCACTTGGACCTCTCCCGTTTTAAGCGGAGCAGACACGACCAAACTCGCGGGCTTTCGCTGCACTTCGGATGCAGCTTTGCCGTCAATCGCTTCGAGCTTGATGCCGTCTCGACTGGCTGACTCCTTGCTCGACATCTTCGCCTTCCGAGATTCTGCATCCCCGTCGGACGCCTTCTCCTCGTCAACAGTAGTTGAATCCTCTTGTGACGTGGTCGCTGCGTCATTCTCAGCCGCCAAGTCCTCTGTCTTCACGCACTGTTTGGATTCTCCTTTGCCATCTCGAAGTGGAGTGACGTGCTTAGCATCACGTGTCGCCTCAATGCTGGCGCTTGAGTCCACCGGAGAACCCGACAGCTTCCTCCGCTTCTTGTGGGGTAGCACCTTGCGCTCGCCGCTCTTCTCGTCTCTCGGGATCGAGCCAGCCCCCTCTGGGCGTTTACGCTTCTTCCTCATCTTGTCGGCTGATTCCCGATCGAGTATAGCGGTATCGCCCGCATCTTCGACGATGTCGCCACTCTCCGCTCTGTCGCGCTCCTCCAACGCCCGCTTCAGCTCGTTCTTCGCCTCGCGGTCCTCGGTCCACACCTGTCGTCGCTTCTTCAGCTTGGACGAGCGTTTCCTTCGGTTCTCCTTCTTCTCCTTTTGTTCCTCTGTCAGCTCTGGCGGCGTCTCGATCGGGATCACTATGCGCGACCGCTTGCGCGTCGGACTGGGCGTCACCTGCGTCCTGGACCCGGCTACGACCTTCTCCACGGCCTTGGATGGAGCCGCGTCTTCACTGGTCTTCCTCCTGACCGTAGTTTTGCTCTCGCGCATCGCCTTCGCCCTCGGCTTCTTGGTCGCTGCGCCATCGTCCTTGTCTACGGCTCCCTTGCCCTCGCTCGCTGGCTTCAGTCGCCGGCCATCAGTCGCTAGCGCCTTCTTTGCCTCCTCCTTCTTGGCCTTCGCCTCCTCCTTCTTGGCCTTCGCCTCCTCCTTCTTCACCCTCGCCCTCTCCTTGGCGCCGTTGTCCTTGCTGTCCGCCCTGCGCCGGCGCGTCTCCTGATCGTCCGCCGGCTTCTTCTCCTTCTCCTTGTCGCCCTTGTCGCCCTTGTCCTCCACGCGCCTCCGGTCCTTGGCCGCGCGCTTCTCCTCCGTCGGCGCCGCGTCCCTCTTCCCAGCCTCCTCCTGCAGCGACAGCGCCGTGGCCCGCGCCAGCTTCTCGGCCTCCTCCTTGAGTGCAGACCGCGTCCTGCGCAGCGGCGGTCGCTCCGGCGCCTCGCTCCCGCTCTTCTTCTTCTCCGCCTCGGGCTTGGACGGCCGCTCCGCCTCCAGGTCCGAGTCCGAGTCCGAGTCCGAGTCCGAGTCGTCCGTGTCTTCCATTATTTTCTGGAGGAACCGGACGGCCACCACCTTGTCCATGGGCATCAGCGGCTTGCCAGGAGCCCCAGAAGACGCCGGAGCCTTCGCCTCGCCCATCTCCGCGGCCATCGCAAGTCGCGCGGCGCCAGCAGCAGCGCAGGGAGAGACCGATGGACAGGCAGACGGACTGATGCCAGGAAGCCTCGGCTTGCCTTGGCTTGGTGGTCTCGGCCTCCTTTCTGCCGCCGGGTCGGTCCCCCCGCTCGAAATGAAGGTGGAGGTCGCGCGAAGGTTGCGCGATAGGAGGAAGAAGGTCGCACAAAAGTCGCAGCAAGGCACGAGGGGAGACAAGGTCGTGCGAAGGTCGCGTGAGGAGGAGAATAGAGATACTCAGTATCTGAGACCACTTCAGAGTGCGGAGAGAACGATTCTGAACTTGAAGTGCACGTCAACTGGTTCCTCACCACGACCAACTATCCCAGCCTTCGGGGACTCCAAGCAGAGTGTTCACTTCTAGACACGGCCGACAGGAAGCAGGTCGATCTTCCACGTGGCCTTGTACAGGTCGGCGGCACCCACGTAGTAGGCGGCCACGGCCGTGAGGATGCCGGCCCAGCCGCCGGCGTGGATCACACCGTCCTCGTGCGCGAAGTGGCCGGCCGTGAGCAGGATG
>JAADYB010000909.1:0-11399 GCA_023338075.1 Phytopythium litorale | reverse complement strand
GTTGGCCATGCTCGCTCCAGAGCCCGCAGAGGAGACGGAACATGTTGTCTAGAGCCAATCTCAAGCTGCTCGCGCTGTACCGTTCGCGGGCCAGTCTGAACAAGTCCATTCGACTCCAAGCAGCAAGCTCCCATCGCTGATGGTAGCCTGCTCATCTCTATTGAGTCCAGCAATGACCATTAACACGCAAACCATGAATGTAATGCATGAAGTTGTGTTGCTGTGAAGCGTCTGTCGAAGAGCTCCAGCCAAAAACCAGCGAGTGCGCAGGTCTCCCAGAGGGGTCTACAGTAGAGCTGACAATGCACGAAGCGAAGCCGTGAGATCCCCATGTCGAAGGCTCACAAGTGCCTGCCATCACCTTCTTCTCGTCTTCATCCGAGATGTGAATGGAGCCTGGCGCTTTTCGACGCAACTTCAAGCAAGCGATTCCAAAATTCAAATTTCCCATTTCCATTTGACCTGGCAATTCGCCACCAACGAAACGCCTAAAACCCTCCAAATTGTCTAAAATAAGCCTCTTCGAACCTCGATCTCGAGGTTTTTCACTTGCCGCTTTCGACCATCACTCTCCATCTTGGCGCGCAATAATGCCCGAAAAGCAGGACAACAGCCTGGTCTCAAGTATGGAGACGCCGCCCCGCGCGTCGACGCCCCTGGACGCGTACCTTCGGCGCTACGAGCGGCAGCAGCAGCAGCGAAGGCGCGAGAGACTGCAGCGCCGCGCGCAGGTCCCTGAGGCAGCGGACGAGGACCTCTCGGGCTTCCTTTCGGACGTGCGCCACGAGATGGAGGGCCAGCGAGAGAGCGACGACGATGCACTTTCCGAGCGCTACGAGGGCTTTGCGCGGGATGCGGAGGACGGATACGCTCGTTGGAGCGACGGAGAGGCGGGCGGTCATGACGATCTGGACCTCCCGCCGCTCGCCGACCCGTTCGGATCAGCGGGACACGAGGGTGGAGCGAGGCAGGACGTCCAGCAGCGCGCGGAGGACGAGTTCGTCGACGCAGGTGATTGCTGCAGCGTGGGTTGCGGTTTGGACACGTCGCTGGTGGGCTGACGACTGTGGTATGCGGGCGACCCAGCGACGTACCTGGCCAGGAACGAGCTGGACAGCTTCGCCAAGGCCGACGAGCGCGCGGACTTGGACTGGCAGAGCGAGAACGAGAGCGGCCGGCCGAGCGACTTCTTCAAGCGCAAGTCCCGTAGCCTCGACCACGTCGAGTTCTCGTCTTCCGAGCGATACGACGTCCAGGTGCGCACGGATGGCGCTACTTGCCGCCGACCGAGCGCGCGGGTTGCTAATGCGTTGCGCTTGCGGGCATTGCAGGAGCGCGGAGAAGCCAGGAGGCCTGGCCTAGCTGCAGACTCCCAGCTGGATGCGACCCAAGAGAAGCGAAGAGCAGATGGAGACGGCATGCCGCTCACATCCACTGCTCAGCTCTCCGAATCGGTGGGTAGAAGAGCGATCGATTGGGCTCGTCAACCTCAGTGAACTGATAGCGCATGGTGTGCTTGGAGCAGCAAGGGACCGCCGTGTCGTCCAGCAACGACCTTCACTTCGACTCCACGCGGTTGGCGTACACTCCGAACAGCCTAAAGCATCTTCAGGTTTGTCAAAAGGTGCCGTTTGATGCAGGATGTGTGGTGATGCTGATGCTGCTGCCAATGTGATGGTGAATAGGAGAAGCAGCGCTTCAGACAAGCTGGTGCAAGTCGCCAGACCAGCGAGTCCGCGGACAGCATCGCCGACTATACTGGTGAGGCGCTTCGGATCAGTGAGAATGCCAACTTCGCACGGGCTCAGGCGGAAGAGGTGGCGGAGTCCGACACCGCGTCGGAGGGCACGATGAGCGCGTTACACCGCGGTCCGACAGTGATTCGCAATGCGCTGGACGAGATCGACGCGCTTCTTGATCGGTCCAGGCGACGAAGCAACCCGATGCCGAAAGAGCGCAGAGACGGGAACGGGAATGTCATGACGCCGCACGACTTCCAGGAGCTTGTGCGCGAGTATGACTTTACGCAGGACACGGGCCTTCCGATGTCACGAACAACAGACAGCTGGGGCGACGAGGTCTCTGACGAGGTGGTTCGCTCCGTTGGGATGCCCACCAACGAGCTGCGCCACGACAACCCCGACGCGGTCGCACGAGAGCTGGACACAATTCGTGAAGCTCCTAGCTCGCACGGCGAGGCCACTCCAGCCCACGACTCGCACTCGGTTCGCTATGAAATTCGTGACGAGTCATTCTACCATCCGTCGGACCAGGAAGAGCCTGAAGATGACGAAGATATTGCTGGTGAAGTGACGGATCTCGTGAGCGACCTTCAGCTCACCCCACGCAAGCCGCCGATCCGACCCCGAGCCAACCCAACGCCTGTGAGTAGCAAGCCCGGTGTCGAGGCGCGTGCCAAAGATGTCAGGATGCCGTCCAAGAAGATCGTCGACACGGTACGTGCAGCCTCCTTAACTCACCAGGGAAAGTTCATGCTAACTCTCGATGTTGTAACAACCTGCAGCTGCAGCGGAAGGACGTGCGTGTCGCTCTGGATCCTGCCCAGGTGCGTTGTCCTCGACTTGATCTCCACTTTCATCATGTCCGTCGCTCTAACCTCTGATACTACATGCTTAGATGGCTCGTCGGTGCCGGCGGATACTGTGCGACGTTGGTGATGTCGTCACGGAGCAGATCATCTTCTCCAACAGCACCAACGCGATGGGGCGGCTGTGTGTATCCCTCCTGCCACTTAGCATCGGGTGCCAGCAGTTCAGCGTCGCTCCGGCGGTGCTGGAGCTGTCTCCGCAGTCGTCAGGCGCGTTCCACGTGACCTTCAACGCCCAGCGTGGAGGTGTGGCTGCAGGCATCTTCCAGTTCCGAGGCGTTGGGATCGAGTCGTTGTTCCGGCCGTACGAGGTGCTGATGGAGGCGAGTGTGCGGCAGGTCTACGAGCTGGACGATCGCACCCACGCCAGTGTTGCTCGAGGGAACCAGGCACTGCAAAGAAACACCAAGAATACGTCCCGCCATGTCGAGGAACTGCGCAACAGCGTGTCAGTCAAGGACGTGGACATTGGGCCGACCTTCATCCAGTTCGAGAAAAAGAGCGGCGCCAATGGGGAGCGAATCGCCAAGCAGTCCAAGATTCGAGTCGTCAACAACACGGCCGAGGCGCTGCCGTTCAAGGTCAAGTGCGCGCATGAGAACCTCCGGGTCTCTCCGACGTCGGGGATGCTCCCGCCGGCCTCGGAGGCGTTCGTGACGATCCTCCCGATCTCTCAGCCGTTCCACAAGTCGAGCAGCAACGAGTCCACCGCGTCGTTCCGCTCGGCGATCGACGACAAGTGGTGCGGATCGTTGTCGATCCAGGTCGGCAAGCACCACGCCCGAGAGGTGAGCGTCGTCGTGTCCGCGCCGCTGCTGGCGCTGCTGCCGCCGTTCGACGAGATCGCGCGGTCGCGGCACCAGCTCTCGTCGCAGACGGACTCGTTCTACTACACCAAGCGGCGCAACCGCCACGGGCTGTACTTCCACTCGCGCGCGGTCGAGTGCGGCAACTGCATGGTGGGCGACTGGCACGAGGTGCCCGTGTACGTGTGCAACGGGTCCAGCCAGCCCATGACGGTCTTCATGCAGGAGCTGCAGGAGCCCTTCTCGTGCGCGTACACGACCACGACCATCCAGCCGCGCAAGTTCATCGAGGTGCCCGTCCGGTTCTCGCCCAAGGTCGTCGGCAAGGTCGCGACCTCACTGTTTGCCTACTCGGTGGACCAGAAGGCCGTCGTGACGCTCGTGGCCAGAGGCGTGTAGCCCACCGCCGGACTCGCACGCAGAGGTTGCCGCTAGCGGCGACAGCTTATACACTACTACTTGCGTGTTGGTACATTAGTAGTAGAGGCGTCGGCGTTCCCCTCGGCTCATAGTTCTATCTCCATCGGCGTCGCATGCCCCATTCGCGTGGTGCCAGTTGGTTATCGACCGACCGCTACGGCGCGTGCACGGGTGCGGTCTCGGGCGGCGTCTGCTCGGCCAGGAAGCCCTCGACGTCAGCCAGCACGTCGCCGAACCCCGCGACGTCGCGCGGGTAGACGCGGATCCAGCCCACACCGGCCTCCTGGCACATTTTCTCGACGCGGTTCCAGTGCAGGTGGCGCTGGAGGTTGATCGCCATCTCCTGGGCTCCGGCCGTCACCTGCCAGGCAGCGAAGCCCGCCTTGTGGATGCACGGCGCGAAGTGCTGCGTCAGCGCGAGCTCCGAGTCCGTCCCCACGGGCACCTGCACGACCAAGTGCATGAAGAAGCGCCAGCTCCCACGGACAGCGTGCTGCCACCCCATGCGGATGCACTCGAACTGCAGCATGAGCATGAGGCGTTCGTAGCGGGGATCCTCTTGGTCGCGCTCCTGGACCGGCCAGCGTACCTGCACCTCGAGCGTCGCACCCTTGCCCATGCGCGACGTCAACAGCTTTGTGCGCTGGAGCGCCGACGGGTAGAACGCCTCCAGTCCAACCTCGACTGCGGCGGCCGCCTTGAGTGATATCGGGAAGAACTTGTCGCTGCGCTTGGATCCGAGGCCGATGAGTCTCTCTAGCGACGACACCATGGGTTGCAGCGCAGGCGGAGCCGCCAGCAGGTCACCGTCGATCTTGAGCGACGCGTCGCGAGAGGCACCAGCCCCGCCACCGTCCTCGATGTCCCATGGGTCGACGCGCGAGAGTACCAGCCGCCGGATGTTGGCTGTCACCACTTGCAACAGCGCGACACACATGTTATCAGGCGAGAACAGCGCCGACTTGATGCTGGGGCTGACAAGGCTGGCACTCGTTGGAGTCATCGGCATCGCTTCCAAGCCCACAACGCCACTGAGGTCGGCGAGCGAGTGCGCCAGCGAGTCGTACAGGCATGCATCGTGCTTGCTCGTTGTGGCTGACTTGCTGTCTGGTCTCGAGTGGTTAGCGGACGGCGTCGTGTTGGCGATAATTGAGTCGTCGTCCATCTCCGGCTTGAGCACGTCGTTTGCCGAGGAAGATGGAAGCGCCAGCCAGCGGGCGAGCACGCTCTGCAGCAAGCGATGCGAGATATCGAAGAACTCGTGGCGGATCTCCATCGAGAAGGGTGCCTCGAGCGTTGTGAGCTCCTCTGCGCGCTTCCCGCTCCCCGCAAGCAGGTCTTCCGTCTTCTGCATGCGCTGCATTTCCCACACCGCGAGCTCTCCCAAAATGTACAGGATCAAGACTCCGATCTGCGATCGGCGCTTGACCGATGCGATCACGTGCGACTGCGCCAGTAGCTGAGAGATCAACCGTCTTGATGCTCCGTCCTCTGCCTCGAGCGTCTGTAAGGCAAAAGGGTGGCAATTGATGCTTGTGAGCTCCTAAACTGTTCGAGACGTGAGAACATAAACACACAACGAACCGAGGGGATAGCGCTGATGGAGTGCCGCACTTTGTCAACGTCGGTCATAGTCAGAGGAAGTGGTGGGGGCAGTTCCGCTGTCGTCCTTGAGTTGTTGTTAACACTCGGGGGAGGTAGAGACCGTGCGTCGTTGCCTGAAGCGTCGGAATGGCTTGGCCCGCGAGCTTGAGTGTCTTGCTTGACTCTCGTGAGTACTTCGTCAACCGTCTCCCCCTTGACCTCCGTCATGACTCCCCGGATGCTAACTGTCAGCTCGAGCAGAAATTGCCTTGAGAAGTGCTGCGCTGATTCGGACAGCACGTCCGCGCGATTCCAGGTTTGTTCGTCGTAGTTGGCAGCGGAAGCGTCTGCGTCTGCCTCTGGGGATGTGTGGAGAATGAGCACCGTCGCCAGATTCAGTAGGCTGCACAACGACCCGCTCGCTAGCGCCAGCCTTTGGGCCGCTTGCAGCGCCAAATCACGTGCCATCATTGACTCGGACGACGAAGCATCCAGTAGCCACCGCTGAAGCTTTCCAAGCAGCGCAGGCGCCGCGGTGTGCATCGACTCTTCCAGTGACTCTCGGAAAAGGGCCGACTCCAAACCGAACATTCCGCCTAAATTTCATCCATCAAAATCGTCAGTCTCATGAAAAATCCGTCGCAACGCGTCATCGACGGCGCAAGTTCCTACTCGAAGCAGAGGTCGCGGACAGTGTGACCTTGATCGTCTTGATAGCGTCTCCCTGCATCGAATGAATCACGTCAAGAACAATTAGGTCGGTAAAGGTAGTCGCGCTCTTGAATAATGTGGCAATCAACCTTGGGAATGGCGATGCGACTTGCAGCGGATCGCTCCGTCACGATCGCAACCGTGTCGTATGCTGTTCCATCACTCGATACCGCGACCGAGAACTGGCTCGGTGTGTTGTCCGTGCGCCAGCGGAATGAGACAGTAGAGATGACGACCGGAGCGGCAAACTCAAACACGAGCCACTCGCTGTGAGTATCGGTTCCAGTTGGCGGAGGCGCCGACAGCCAGCAGCCCGAAGAGTTCTCCAGAATCCTGAACGAACCATTACCACGGTCACGACGGTCAGCCTTGGTCGGGAAGAGCAACACGAAGGCCAGTTGATGCTTCAACGCACCTCATGCAGCTGTGTTGTTTGTCGAGTTCTGAGCTTGCTGTGATCCGCGTTGGGGTCGCGATCGCTTGCGATAACCGCCGAGGCGGTGACCAGTCGGAGAAGAGTGAGAGCGGCTCAAGTTGACCGAGCAGTCCAACAATCTGCATGATGCACAACGTTCGTGTTACAGCGACCGCGCTGTGGTGATCAGAACGACGCATGTGCTCGGTTTACCTGCTGCAGTGGCTGCACTGCTGCCGCAGACAGCGGGTCGAAGGCGCTGATGACGGTCGTCAGCAGGCGAAGCATCACCTGCGGAGTTGCGTCCATTGATCGGCAAGCGTCATCATTAGCCATGCCCAAGAACGTGCCCGCCTTCTGTATCGCATTGCTAGCCGTCGTACCTGGTCAAGGTGGTTCACTTGCCCAACAATCGCAGCGCCTCGCGGCCGGTACTGCGGCGTGCCATCCACGCCGGGCGCCAGCGGGCACTGCTCGATCCGGTCGCGCACGAACTGGAGCTCACTGCGCGGCAGACGCACGGACACGACCCGCAGCGGCATCCCGCGCCGAGGACACCCGTCCACGTGCGGCATGCTGAGCTGGAAGTTGGCGACCTGGAGCGCGCGGCCGCCGGGAGCGACGATCGGGTCGCGCGCCGTCCGCGTCGTGAGTTCGTCCCTCGCCCGCGGGAAGACAACGCTGCCGCACGCGTCGCACAGCAGCGCCGAGTGCGCGATCTCGTCTCCAGCCGCGGCCGGGAACGCCGCGTGCGCGCGGGACAGCTCGCGCGGCGACGACGTCCACATGTGCACGGCGGTGGGCGCCTTGCAGCGGCGGCAGCCGTCGCGGAAGGGGCGGACGTTGTGCGTGGCGGCCGCGCAGCTGGGGCACTTGGCGTGCGTCGGAGGCGCGGCCCCGTCTCCCGTCGCGGCCGCCGCGCCCGAGAGCGTCACGCGCTCCGTGTACAGCACGCCGTGCACGTCACAGCCCGGGAACTCGAGGTACTGGCACAGCGAGCACCGGATCGCGGCGAAGACCCGCATGGCCGTCGCCGAGCCCGGCCCTGCGGCCGCGGGCGGCGGCGGCGGAGCGGCAGGCGTCGATCCCCGGGCTGCGGTCCCCGCGGCCGCGCCGGCGCCGCTGCTGGCGCTCGAGACCGTCATCGAAGCCGCGTCCTTTCCCTTCGTCTTCGGCCGCGTTTGACTTGGGGAATGAATGCCCGGCGCCGGTTGAACTGCTCTGTCGGATCTTTTCGCGGGCATGCGGCTATTTACGCATTCTCTGCATTTCATGCGGCTATTTGCCATAATTTTACTGAAAGGCAGTGGCGGATGTGGAGTTGCGCGCATACTCTTGAAAGAGATATGCCGGACGACAGGTTCTCAGCCGCCCAGTCACCCCTGCGGACAAGAAGCGCGCGCGCGGGACAACCGACGGGCGGAGGAGGAAGAAGCGGCGGAGCGCGGGCGAGCGCGGGGACCGGCGGCGGCGATGGGCAGCGGCGAGGAAGCGAGTGCCGGCAAGCGCAAGCGTGACGAGGGGCTCGAGCGGCGGGCGACCAAGGCGGCGCGGCACGCGACGGCGCGCCAGGAGCGGCTGGAGCGCGAGTTCGCCGAGACGTACCAGGGCCTCACGGCGCTGTACAAGCTGCTGGAGATCAAGCAGCTGCAGAGTCCGCTGCTGCTGCCGCGTACGCTCAGCTACCGTCTGGACAAGGACAAGGCTGCCGGGGAGGGGAGGAAACCCGTGCCGGCGGCGGCTGGCGCCGACGTGCGCGACGTCAAGCTCGGCATCACCTCGGACCTGAGGGAGACGCTCGCGCGCGAGAACCGCCAGCTCGGGCTGCGTCTAGCAGTCTACTCGGCTCGGGGCCGCGCGTTCGCCGACAACCGCTTCACGCTCGCGGCGGACTGCATGGTGCCAGGTGCGGATAGGCTTTATTCTGCGCGTGGATGCACTGGGCTCGGCGCGCTGACTGCGGGTTTCCGACAGTGCCATGCCCCAAGGACATCCGAATCCCAGCGGACGTGCTCCCCAAGGGGGCCGACGTTGTCGTGGCGACGTTCCAAGTGCTGGAGATCGGCGAGCTGGCTGACCAACTGGCAGGAGAGAGCAGCTTCGTCTTTGCGGCACCGACGTCTCCAGCGCAGGCGGTGCTCGGCAAGGACGTGCTTGGCGCCAGTGTCGACGGCCGCACGCCCCTGTACGGCAACCTGCTGCGCATCAACCCTTCGCAGCGCCGCACTGGGTCGTTCGAGGTCGAGCTGGCGGCGATTTCGTCGACCATGGGCGGCGGTGAGTCTGGCTGCGGTTGGCGCCACTTTCGGTCAGCAGAGATGCTTACGCTTACGTTGGATCTCTCAGGTGTCAAATGCCAGTTCGCGCTCTCGTGGGACGCGGTGCCGAGCACGGCCAAGATCAACCGCCTCGACCGCATCTTCAAGAGCAAGTTCAGCGTCAAGTCGACGACGGAGCCTGTGGACGGCGAGCCGTTCATGCTCGCGGTCCCCAAGCGCGACTTCCACACGACTAACGACCGTCGGGACTGCACAGGGGTGCGTCGGTCAAGCTCGAGGCTGTCAAGGGTATGGTCCATCGTGACTGACCCCGGTTCTCCTTCATGCAGGTTTGGTTCCACTTCCTGTACCACTACATGCTTCGGCGGCTGAGCGAGAAGCGGCCAGACTACTCGTGCGCATGGTGCAACATGTACGCGGGATCGCTGCGTGGCCTCGTGGCGCATCTCGTCTCCTCTCACGACCGCTTCCGCTTCCAAGCAACGGTGCGGAGTCCCTACCGAGACGTCCAGCTCGAGATGATGCCGAATCTAACGACTTGCTTGTGACTGATGCAGGTTGGCCACGACAACATTCCGCATATCTACGTCATGGTGGTCGACAAGCGCCCGCCTGCGACGTTGTCGAACGGGATCGCGCGCTCTGCCTTGTGCGAGTTGGAGACGAACCGTGACGACGAGCTGGACCGCTTCGAGCTCCATTTCTCCTACCTGTCGCCGAAGAAGTGGGGCGAGAAGCGCGCGGCGCGTCTGGAGACGGCCCCAAGCACCAATGCTGTGGACGCGCTCATGCACGAGTTCGACGACCTGGATGAGTTGACCCAGGAGTCGCAGGAGTTCTACGCTCCTTTGCTCCAGCGCCAGTACTTCCACTCGCGAACTGGCGCTGTCGTCCTGGACCACGAGAAGGACTACGACAGCGACGACGACGTTGACGAGGAGTGGATCATCCAGCAGAGCGAAAAGGTGCGGTGCAATTGACTCGGCGCGGGTATGCGAAGCATTGCTGATGAGATCGTGATGCCTGTCACTTCAGCTGCTGGACGAGTTTGAGGACGTTGCGCTCGAGGAGAAGGAGTTCATGAAGAAGTGGAACCGCCACGCGAAGGAGTTCAGGTACAAAGGCCTTTGCCTGTGCTCCTCTTGGTGACGAAGAGCTCGTCTGATGCTCTGGCGTGATGCTGGCAGGATCATCTCGGACTTCATGGTTGCGTCTTCCTGCCGGTTATTCGCCAAGCGACACGGGAAATGGTGCGCTCTTGCTGGCGTGAACAGCAGCAACTCGTGTGGGGGTCACTGAGCACTTTGCGATCCCGTTTGCGTCCACAGGCTCGCGGAGCACGGTCTTCGCCACAACTTCCTGATGCACCTGCTTAACTTATGGGACAACTCGCTCCTGAACTCGCGCGCCATCATCGACTGCATGCTGATCGCTGACCGCGTCGCGGTGCGTTCAACCGGGCGTGAATTGAATGACGAGCGACGCTCACCATCACCCTGCTGTTCGCCCCTCAGGTCACGGAGGCCGCGACCGACACGGACGAGTCGACGCTCTCGCCGGAGCCAGCAGCATCAGCAGCAGCAGCAACACCGAACGGTGCCAGCTAAGCAGACCATTCCATGGCGAAGTCACGATCGATGCGCCTGCCGCTGCCTTGCGCAGGCCTGGCCCCGTTCCACCCGCTTCATTTCATTCGCAGTTCGAGTCGCGCTAGCTTGCAAAGAGAGAAGAGAGCCCAAACGTTTGGCACTTGGAGTATTGTTGCCGCTTCGACATGTCGGTGTATTGCAGGAAACTCACGAGCCGAGGCGCTGTCTACGCTGCCGCCTTGCGCTCGTCGTCCGATGAAGACGGAGATACCGAGCGCTTGGGCCGCGGACGCCGGCGCGGGCGTTTCTTGTGCTGGCAGTCGCGTCCGTGGTGCTCGTGGTCGTGGTCGTGGCCGCCGCCGTCGTCCGAGTCGTCCTCCCCGCTCTCGCTCGAGCTCTCGCCGAACTCGCGCTTCTTGTGGAAGATGCAGCACTCTGCGAGCGCGCAGCACCACGCAATGACCGCCCAGCGTTACGTTAGTCAAGGCTGCAAGCGTACACGCGGACAGAGCAAGCGGCGGCGGAGCAGCGCACTGTTGGACTTCTTGCGGCCCAGGTGCTCGTTGTCCACGACGCTCTCGTCGAACGTCACGTGCGCCCGCGGCTGCAGCTGCAGCTGGTACACGGGCGCCTGCGCCTCGCGCGGCTCTTCCGTCTCGACGGCGGCCGCCGGCCCTCGCTCGCGCGTCGCCATCCCTCGTCGGCGAGCAGAGACCAAGGTGATCGATCAGTCGAGTCGAGGCTTCTCTGCGACGAAATGACTCGGACAACCGTTTTGTGATCGCTTTTGAGTGTAAAACGGAGGTTGGGCGTCTAAAAGTAGGGGCAAATCTCTGCGGATGACTCTAAATCGTCGAGAGGTAGGCTGGCGGCGAGTAGCTCGACGCTGATGCCGGCTGCCCTTGATGCGCGTCCACGTCGTTGCTGACGGTCGTGCCGGTCGGAGGCGGAGGCGATGATGATGCTGACTCTGTGTGGTCTAGCAGG
>JAADYB010000908.1:0-11404 GCA_023338075.1 Phytopythium litorale | reverse complement strand
GGACTCGCACCTGCTGCCATATGAAGGAGCGCGAGGCACAGAGGGGGAGATTCTCAGCGACATTGCACTCTTGCGCATGGTGGCGATGGGACACCTACGTCCGAGCTTCTCTCCGAGGTGCCCACGCAAGGTTCGCGCGCTGGCGGACAGATGCTTGGCGCAGGACCCACAAAACCGACCGACGGCCGTCGAATGTGCGTACAAACTCCGCGCGGCGCTGAAGTCGATGGCGTAGCACAAGTACAGCAGAGTGGTGAGTGCACGATGAATGCAGTGGCGCACTTACGCCGAGCTTGATTGGTGGGAAGCTTGAATTTGGAGGGTTTGCACGTATTGGCCTGGCGTTGAGCCTCACGTCAGCGAGTTGCGCGTCTTGATCACCTGCTTGAACGAGTCTCGGTCCAGCGGGTTGGCGTACTCCGCTTCTTCTCCTTCCAGGTGGTCTTGCCTCTCCGGTTCGCCACCGCGATGCTTACCGATTGAGTCGCCTTTTCTGCGATCTCGACTTTCGCTTCCTCCACCAAAATCGCTCAGCATTGTCATCGAGCCTCTCCCCGCAGGCGACAGCGACGGAGAGGACAGCCACGTGAAGTTCTCATCCGCGAAGAAGGACGTGCCGCGCTCCGACCACCACACGCTGTCATCGCTACTGCTCAGCTGCGTCTGGTTTCTCTCTGCACGAGACGACAGCATGAACGACCCGTTCGAGCTGCCGGAGCGAGACATTCCGCGTGTCCTGGAGCGATCGCGCTTGAAGGACGACGTCGGACCGGGATACACGCCCGTTTCCTGGAAGATGGCTTGCTTCTCACGCTCGATCTCCGTCCGCGCGTCCGAGACAGCGTCCGCGACGTGCTTGTCGATAAACCGCTTTGCCGCTAGCTCCTTATACTTCTGGAGCGCCAGCTGCTCGTTGCTTGTCGTTTCATCGGCTTGCACGAATGATGAGCCCACGCCGCCAGTCGCTGCAAATCGGTCGTCTGGAAGCGGGATGCTCCCGCTGCCGGTTCGTCGATGAGTCAATGCTGCCTGGAGCTGCACGTGAGCATCCGACAGCAACTTCTTCTGCCCAACGCGCTTCTTCAGCCACTCTTGTGCCTCCTGTCGCGCTTCATGGGCCACGAGAGTCAGCGTCGCCTTCTCTTCTTCGCGAAGATACTCGAGCGCTGACACATCAAGTGCTGGGGCTGCCTTCATCGATGTTTGGAAGTGGTGCGAAACAAACTGCGACGATCGAGACTGGTCTGACGGTGAGCGCAAGGGGCTACCGATCGAGCGATCAGCTGGCAGATAGCCACTCACATCTTGCATAGAGTACCGACCCAGCTTCGGATCTGCATCAGCGTGGAGACCCCGGAGTCGATCAGCAGTGATAGAAGTGCTTGTCCCACCAGTGTGAGCTCTGAATGGAGCTAGCGGGGGTGGAAGCCCAGACCCGGCGTGCACCTTCGTCTCGATCACTGGTTCCGAGATTGAAGCATGCTTCGCTGCTGCGTGTATCCCCTTCGGCTCGAGAGTCATTCCACGAGGCGAAGCAGTTGATGGAGTTGTCACGCTGAGTCGCAGCTGTGGTGGTGCAGCAGTTGCAGATGACATAGACCTCGGGCTCAGCGAAAGCTGGCGCATTCGTTCCCTCAGTTGAGTAATCGCGTCGTTGGTCGAGACGCCAAACTGGTCGACGACACTGTGGTTGGTGAGCGTTTTGGAGCTGAGAAGCAACCCGATGAAGTCCGGGCTCTGGACGCCAACGCGAAGCGCCCATTGGAGCAGACCCATGCGTGTCTGAGGCGTGACAACTCTCACGTCAGCACCGCACTCCACGAGCTCGCGGAAGGCTGCCAGGTTCTCGGCTTCAATCGCGATCATCAACGGATTTTTTGCGGCTACAAGGTCGACGGCGCTGTCTGTCCCAGATTCTGCCTCTTCGATCGTGTTGGCGGTGTCGCTACGGTGGCTTGAGCGAGTCGCGCTAGCGTTGACGCCTTGGTTGGAACCGGATCGGAACCGGCCTTCGGTCCAAGCATTTAGGTCTTGGTCGTGCCTAGCAAAGAGCCGAATCAACCGCCCATCGCAATGGTTTCGAATGGCGACGTGCAGCGGAGCAAGCCCCTCGCGGTTCCAGGATCCAGCATATGCCTCTTCTTGGAAGAGCACGTCGATCACGAGCAGCATGTTCGGGTTGCAGGGCCAGTGGGCTGCGAGGTGAAGGGGCGAGTTGCCATCGGAAGTGGAACGCTCGAACGATTCGTGAATCACCGACTCGACCTCCGCCCACTGCGAGGAGTCTTGCGCTTGGCTTCGAGAAGGAATCGCAATGGATTGCTTCCCGAGTAGCACTTGCGAATACATCAGCAAAAGCAGTCCGTTGAAAGCCGAGTTGGACGCCAGGGCCGCATGCAGCGCCGTCTCCGCTGCCGCACCAATTGCAACCGCCAGCATCCGCGCCGCGTCCATCGGTGTGTCCACACGCTCGTGAATGAACGCCAGCATAAGGCAGAGGACTCCCATTGTCGCTTTTCCACCGGCTGCAGCGATGTGAAGCGGTGTGCACGCGTCCGAGTTGTGATCAGCCACGATAAGTGGCGTCTTCGTCGGAAGATGGAACGGCAACTGACTCTGCGCATCCGGCGGACATCTCGAAGGGCGTGTCACGGCATACTCGTCGTTGAGGTTTCTCAAGATGCACTGGATCTGGATCTCGATCACTTGCTGGAGGAATCCAACTCGCTCGCATGCACTGTCTGGATCCGCTTCAGCTTTCTGATTGTCGGCTTCCTCGCCCTCGGCATTTTGCTGCGGCGACGCTGTCGGAGGATGAAAGTACGCGAAGTGCGCCGTCAGGTTTGTCAAACGCATGTGACGCAGATCTCCGTCGCTCCTGGACTTCACTCGATCTCGCTTCCACTTCACGGTAGGAGCCGCTATCGGCCGCGGCGACCCTAATTCGCTCCGACTTGCTGAAACTCGCGACTCGCCCACGCTCTCTTGGGGATACTCGCCTTTGTTGGTGCTCACATCCAGCCAACAAAGCAGCTTCGACAGGATGTGGAGCAACCCCTCCTTGGTCGTGGAATCTGTCAGCGAAATCTGAGCAGGCTGTCGGTCCAGCAGCATTGACGCCAGCTCGAGTTGTCCAGCTTTGATCGCCAGCATCATCACTGGGACACCCGTCTCCCCGTCGACCCACTGCTTTGCCTTGAACTCCGCGCTATCCCTCGACGTACTTGGCGCTGCATCGTTCTTGGATGCCAGTCTCCGAGCAATTTCAGAAGCGAGCACATACATGCCGAATCGAATGGCAAGGGCCAGAGGAGACGCCCCGTTGGAGTCAGTTGTTGTGACACTCGCGCCATGTGCGACCAGCGAGGCTGCTGCTGCTGAAAGCCCCGTCTTGATCGCGATATGAAGCGGCAAGTCTCCGCTCCCAACAAGAAATCTTGCCTTTCGGGAGTCCGACGCCCCGGACCCGTCTCGTGGTGAGTACCGAAGCATACTCAGCCAGTCGACATCAGACACGTCAGGGCTTGCACCGGAGCTAAGCAGTAGCTCCGTCACGTCTTGCTGCCGGTACTTGATCGAAAGTGTCACCGGCGTATCGTTGGCGCGGCGCTCACGTGACTCGTACCCCAGCACTGACACCAGCTGATCGCGCTCCGTGTTTGTGGAGTTGAAGGCAGAACTTCGCTGTGGGCGGTAGAGCTGGACGATTCGCGCAATGACGTGCCGTGGAGCGCCGACTTTGATCACCAAGTGCAGCGAGTTGTTGCCGAAGCTGTCGCAAGACATGGGGTCCACCGCACGGCAGTCGACCAACTTGCCGACGAGCTTCCACAGCCGCGCCTTGAGAGCCAAATGGAAGACGGTGTCTCCGTTTCCATCGCAAATGTGGACGAGCTGCGAGTCCGTCAGCGACGAAGCTGGTGCCAGCGGCACCGTCGGTTTCCCGATGTTACCAGAAATGCTCTCAGCATTGCTGCTAAGCTCACTCGAGGCGCCGCTGCTACCGCTGCCGACTGTGAACGCGGCATTCACAGCGATATCGACGAGAAGAATTGCCAGGTCTTCGGCTCGACTATGAAGTTGGGAGGCCTTGATGGCAATGTGTAGAGCCGTATCACCAGACGAGTTCACGTGGTCGAGATACCGGAGGCAGTTGGACCGCGCCTTGCTATACGCTGCATGCAAAAGAGATCGGGCCGCATCGAAATCGCCGTGGAGGCAGAAGTACATCAGCAGGTTCCATGCATACTGGTCATCTCCCGACACTTCACTGCAGCGGAAGCCCGCGTCACCGATTCGCTCATGCAGGGCCAGCTCGCGCCTTGCCCGGGCTCGAGTTTCCGAGTCGAACGCGTCAGAGAAAAGCACTTGCGACGCAAAATCCCAGTTGAGAATACTGCCAGCGCTCGCACCGGCTCGGAGCAGCACTTGCAAGGTTGGCGAGAACATTGCGTCACTGGGATCCACAAGCAGCGCCAGCTGAAGCGGCGATAGCGGCGATGACGGTGCGTGTCCGTCGATAGGGATCGGGCAATACAGGTCAACGCGGGCTCCAGCTTCGATGAAGCTCTGCACTCGCTGAGGATCTACCGCAGTAGTCCGGCAGCTTGACAGTTCGTGAAACAGACAGAACGTCGCGAGCTGGCTGAGCACGGCGGGTACGGTCTCCTTCTTGTCGCTTCCAAGAACCAGCAGTTTGGCAATGTGGCCGCTGCCGCCAGGCGCTGGCAGCTTGAATTGAAGGTGGAGCGCCTGCTTCTTCGTCGACTCGCTGTCGTTGAGCTGGACGACTTGCATGGAGACTAGATGGCGTAGCGGGTATTTCTTGGAGTGGAGTGCGGGCGACATCGCGGCCGCAGTCGAGTGGCCACTTCTTCCCGTTGAGTCTGGAGGTGACTTCAGAGCTCCCGAGCCGGTGGATGAATGGAACGACGAGGTCGCGGACGCCGCGGCGAAGGTCGACGTGAGGCTGTGCCGAAAGGAGGAGACCGACGTGTTCTTCTTGCAGATCTCGACCTCGCCCCATCGAAGGAACAGGTAGCGCGTCTGCCAGCGGCCCAGCCAGTTCTGCGACTTCTTCATCACCTCCGCGTGGAAGTCTTTCAGCAGTGGGAGGTGCGATCGGTAGCCCGCGTCCTTGCGCACGCTAGCAGCACCCTCACTCACGGCCAACACCCCGTGTGAGTCCGTCCGGGCGGACGCCAGGGGCAGGATGCTCTGGTCTGGCACGGGCGGAGTCTGTAACCGGGGCAGCGCCAGCTCGTCTGGCTCGGCCGCGCCGGGGGCTGCAACTGCGCTAGATGGAGACGCGGAGAGCGAGATCTCTGGCTCGAGCGGGAACGCGTCCTTGTCCTCCAGTCGCTCGCGCGAGTGCTGGTCGAGCGCCAGCTTCAGCTCGTCAAAGGTGACGGCGAGCGCGGCCGCGTCGCCGGGGCTCCTCTCGTGCTCGTGGCGGTGGCTGCCGTCCGCCTGCTCAGCGCGCAGCAGGCGCGTCAGCTGCGCGAACGCCGCCGGCTGCCGGTACACGGGGAAGAAGGTCGCGAGGAAGGTCTGGAGCGCGTCGAGGCGCCAGGCGTGCCGGTGGCGCTGCCGCTGCGTCCTGGACAGCGCGAAGCCGCCCCCGTCGCCGGCGCCGGCCTTTGATCCCGCGCGCGCGTCGTGCGGCCCGCGCAGCGCCTCCAGGAAGCCGTCGTGGAAGCCCAGCGCCGCGCTCTCGAACACGCTCTCGTCTGGCCAGCACCGTCATCACAGGGCGAGCCGTCAGCCGCCAGAGCCCAGAAAACCACGGGCAGACGCCGCCACGCAGACCAGACCAGCGACAGCGTACATGCCTGCGCCAGCTCCTCCCGGCACCGCTCCAGCGCGTCCGCCGTCGGCGTCGCCGCCACCACCGCCACCACCGCCATCGGCCTCGTCCTTTCCGGCTGCTTGCCTGGAGTCACCTTTGTGTTCGGAAAGGCGTCGCTGTGGGGAAACCTCAACGAAATGGATGATACCCATTTTAATGTGTTTTGGGCCGAAAATATCTGTTAGTGGTAAATAGGTGGAAGCTGTTCGTATCGGTTAGTTGACGCAGGCAAGTTTGAAAATGTCGCGGGGTAGGGCTGGATCGCTCTGTGGGACCGGTCCGACGCGGTTCGGGTCGGCGGCGGACCGCGTTGACTGGCCCGCGACTCCATGGCCAGCCATTCCGTCTGTGTGTGTGGCGCTGGGGGCCTTGGGCAGGCCATTTCGCCTTTAAAAGAAAGAAAACCAGACACCATGGCTGTCGGTGAGTGGCCTGCCGCGCTCGATGACGGGTCGACAGGGGTCTCTAGCGTGCGGAGCGGCGTGCGGAGCGGGGAGACGCGCTGGGCCGCCGCTTCTTACGGTCCGATCCGGGGTCTGGCGGCTGAGATCGGCCGGCCGAGGCGGGAACGCGGGGGCGAGCGAGACAGGAGCAGCGACCAGCGGGCTCGCATCTTCACACAGGCCAGCAGTCCCCTCCGCCGCGCTCCACGATCAGAGACCCCTGCCGGCGGTGACGGCGCCCTGGAGGCCAAACGCCGTCTGACGGCTGTGCGTGATGCGATGCAGGCAAGAACAAGCGTTTGACCAAGGGCAAGAAGGGCGGCAAGAAGAAGGTGTACGTGCCCTCTTCTCGCCTTGTCCGGCCGTCGAATACAGGTGTAGGCGGGAAGCTCGGCGGCCAGAGGCTAATGCTGCGGACCGTGTGACTGTGCCTCCATCCAGCGTTGACCCCTTCACGCGCAAGGACTGGTACGACATCAAGGCGCCGGCCATCTTCTCGGAGCGCTCGTGCGGCAAGACGCTGGTGAACCGCACGTCGGGCACCAAGATCGCGTCCGAGGGCCTCAAGGGCCGCGTGTTCGAGGTGTGCCTCGCGGACCTGAACAAGGACGAGGACCAGTCGTTCCGCAAGATCCGCCTGTGTGCCGAGGAGATTCAGGGCAGCAACCTGATCACGGGCTTCCACGGCATGGACTTCACGCGCGACAAGCTCTGCTCGCTCATCCGCAAGTGGCAGACGCTCATCGAGGCCTTCGTGGACGTTAAGACCACGGACGGCTACGTCGTGCGCCTCTTCTGCATCGGCTTCACCAAGAAGCGCCCGAACCAGATCAAGAAGACGACGTACGCCAAGTCGGCCCAGATCCGCGCGATCCGCAAGAAGATGACGACCATCATGTCGGAGGAGGCCGGCAAGTGCGACATCAAGGACCTGTTCCTCAAGTTCGTGCCGGAGATCATTGGCAAGGAGATCGAGAAGGCCACGCAGGGCATCTACCCGCTCCAGAACGTCTACATCCGCAAGTGCAAGATCCTCAAGAAGCCCAAGTTCGACCTGGTGCGCCTCATGGAGCTGCACGAGGGCGGCGCCGAGGAGAAGGGCGCCAAGGTGCCTCGCGAGGAGGACCAGCTCGTCGAGTCTATGGCCGGTGCGGGCGGCCGCCTCTAAGCGGCGACAAACTCCTTCCTGGACAACGCGGACTGGCGAATCGAATAGCAGCGGGGTTGGTGGAGTTTTGAGTTCCTCTCTCTCAAGCGGAAGATGGGCGAATAAAGGCGAAATTTTTACCAAAGCGTGTCGTCTTGGTGCGTCCGCATGGCTTGCAGGTGCTGTCGTGGACGTGGTCATTGGACTCGTTTAGCTGGCTGCATGTGCATTGCGTCTCGCCTTACATTGGTCTCTTACGATGGTGGTCATGGAGTCTGGTGGTATCATCAGGAGCGCCGTCCGTGTGTTCATGCAGCGTGATCCGCATCCTTTGCCGTCCTCTCCGGGACTGCTCCTCCACGCTCACTTGACCGTCTTCTGCTTCTTGCTTGGGGCTTCGGATCCCGCGAGCGCCGGCCCGACGTCCTTGACGTCCTTGACGTCCTTGACGTCCTTGGTCACGGCTGGAGGAGGCGCCGCCTTCATCGAGTACCGCGGCGGCTGCTCGCTGCCGACGGGCTCAAAGTCCTGCGAGTCTAACCGGAGGTACTCCCTGTTGGACGCACGCAAGCCAGGCATCGGTCGTCAGGTCCTCGACAGACAGACACACATGCATTGATCCAAGCAGGGCGGACGTACGTGACGAACGAGTGCAGGTTGTCCAGCCCGCCGAGCTCCGCCTCGCTGCGCGGGAACAGCTCGAGCACCTGCCTGCACACGTCGCTGGCCGTCATGCTCGAGACGCCCTTGGCCACGCGGGCCTTCTCGAACGCCTGCAGGACACAACACGCCACCATCAGTCAGAACGATGCCGCCATGGTGTCCGATAGAACTGGCCCCTCCCACCCTGTGCACCATCTTGGCGCCGCTCATGGTGCTGCAGGTGGAGCGCAGCGCGGCCACGAAGTAAACGCGCGCGCCGCCGATCTTGAGCGGCATCTTGCTGCTCAGCGCGACCGTCTGGTCCTTGGGCACGAACTTGCCGGCCGCGAACATGCCGTTCTTGCCGAGGCAGAGCACCTCGAAGCCGCACGTCTCGGCGTTCCACTGCACGCGCGCGTGCAGCCGCGAGATGGACTTCTGCTCGCCCAGGTGGATGTGTCCCATGGCCGCCGCTGTGTCCACAAGTCCCGCGTCACCAGCGTTAGTGAGAGCAGTCGAGCGCATGGCGGGAGGCCGGCAAACGCACCGCCGACGGGGCCGCGGCCCAGCACCACGGGCAGGTGCGTGACGAGCGCCTCGAACGGCTGGTCGTCCAGCACGCGGCCCGACAGCTTGGCGTACGCCAGCGGCGGTCGCTTCTCCGCGAACTTCTTCTCCAGCGCCTTGCGCCGCTCCTCGGCCTCCGCCTCGCCCATGCCGCCGCCCACCGCCAGCAATCTCGGGAAATAACGCGCCAACAGCGCTTGTATTTGGCGGGAGGCGACTGACACCTGGTCGGGAAGAACCGCCCCATTCAGATCTCACCATGTGAGAAGAGGTGGTTCGCACGACACATGCAGCAGGACATGGAGAGGTGGCGACGTGGAGCCGGGTGCTTATGGCGGCGAAGTAGGCGCTGGACAGAGGAGAGGGGAGGGCAGCCCGGGTGTGGAGGTTTATTACTGAATACACATGCACGAGGAGGTGGCTCAGCCTCAAGTGCCCGCCATCACATAAGCAGCAGCTTGGCGTGCAGGTCCTTGAGGTCGTCGGCCGAGTTGAAGCTCATGGCGGCCGTGCGCGCCATGTAGCGCTTGCGCAGGTTCCCTGCGTCACGACACCACCACATCAAGATCGTGAGCCACATGTCCGCCACCAGGCACGCGGGAGTCGGCCGTGACGCACGGAAGGAGGCGCGCGTGGCGAGCTTCTGGCGCTTGAACTGCCGCGTGTCCTCCTCGATCTGCGTCTGGATGACGTCCATGTGCTCGAAGCTCTCGCGCAAGTTCGATATGTGCTCGACGGCGCGCTGCATGGGCGCCACGGCCTCGCGCGGCGCGGCCTCCAGGAAGTCGACGCGGGCCGCCACGTCCCGGAAGCGCGCGGCCTGCGCATCCAGCGCCTGCCGCTCGAGTTGCAGCCGCTGCTTGTCCTCAGCCAGCTGCCGGATGCGCGCGTGCAGCGCCTCGATCTGCGCCGTTGCGCGGCGTTCCTGCTGCTCCTCCTTGGTCAGCGAGGGGTCGTCCAGCCCGTCGCTAGCGCCGTCGGCCGCGCCGGCCGGCTGCTGCGCGCGCTGGCGCTGCGCCACCTCGGCCGCCACGGCCGCGGGCACCGCCACGATGTTGCGCCGCACGTACAGCTCGAACTTGTCAAAGTTCTTCTCGAACGCCGTCTGCACCTTCTTCATGTACGCGTTCGAGCTCTGCCGGTAGCAGCAGCAGCAGCGTCAGAGCCGTCAACCCCCAGAGAGAGATAGCGGCAACCTTGACGGTCTCACCTTGACGACGACGTTGAGCTGGCGCGACTGCTGGTGCTTGTTGCCGTTGGAAACGAGCTTCTGCTCCCCACAGCACGACAAAATCCGTCAGAATGCCAGCCTCCGGCGCGGACAAGGACGCCGACTGACCTGGTGCATGCCGTTCTCCACCTCGCCCGTCACGTCCGCCACGCTCTCGCCCAGCTGCGCGCTCACTGCCGCCACACACGCACAGACACGCCCGCGCGTCAGCTACACGTCAGAGACCTTCACTCCACCCGCAGAGACGCGTACGCTCCGCCAGGAAGGGCCCGAGCAGCGGCGGTGGCGCCGCTTCATCTCGACGTCGACCCGCCTTCCCCATGCCGATCACACGTTTGAAACTTTCAACTTTTTGAAAACTAAAGTCTACCATTGTATTGTCGATACTTCCTGAATTGATATATCAATATTGACATCCGCGACGGTTCGAGTTTCCTGTGACTGGCGAGCGGATCCCCAGTTGGAGGGTCAAAGCATCACCTCGGACACCTTCAGTCTCCGTCCGTGCCGTCCCCCGCGGTCTCCAGGCCTGCGCGTCGCCCTCCGAGCCTTGTGCGCTGTCTCCATGGCGCTTCTGTTCAAGTCTGCGGCGCGGGTGGCGGGTGCGGGCCGCCGGCTCTTCTCCTCTTCGCCCGCCGTCTGGGAGCTCTTCCCCGCCGGTTCGTGCCAAGCGATGCAGTCTTGGTCTCCGTGGCGGTCTGGAGGGACTGACGCGCTTTGCCGGGTGTGTGGACGTCTCTGTGTGGTCGTGTGGACAGCACGCGCGGCTCCGGTGGAGCGCGAGGCCCCGCGGTACGTGCTGAGCATGCGCGAGAACCTCGAGTTCGTGCTGGAGCAGATGCGCCGCGTGGAGCAGCAGAAGCCGTCGCCCGCGGTGCTCGAGATGCTCAACCGCAACGCGCGGCGGCCCAAGAAGGTGCGTCGCGCACCGCCTTCTCCACCTCTCCAGCAGCGTTGGAGCATGCAGGCTAACCGGTGGGTGTGACCCAGGCTAACCACGGGAAGCGGCCGTGCTCGCACCACCGGCGACGACAGCGGCGCCTCGGCCGGCGCTCGGACTGAGCGACACGCATAGCGACGCGCGCTTTGCTGACCGGCCTGCCGCTCATCGAGGCGACTTAGAGATAGACTCGAAGCCAGAATACACGAGAACGATCCTAGCACATGACGCATGAAGAGCGGCTGGTAGACCAAGACAGCGACCGCGTGTGCCAACAAGGCACGCGGATCGATTCTTGTTATACTCCACGACACTCGACACGGTCTACTCGACTAAGCCTTCGACAAGCACAAGACGCAACGCGCCGTAGGGGGATGGCATCTGTCTCCCTGCATCCCAACCTCGGGCTATCCTTAGTCGCGGCGGCGGCGGCGTTGCCGAGCGGCGCACGACGGCACAGGCGTCTCCTCAGTCGTCGCCTCGCTCGCCGTCTCCTCCGTTGCCGCCGGAGCAGCGGTCGTCTCGGCGGGCGCCTCGGTCGTCGGGGCGAGTGTCGCCGGCTCAGTCTCAGCCGGCGCCTCGGTCG
>JAADYB010000907.1:0-11410 GCA_023338075.1 Phytopythium litorale | reverse complement strand
CATCCTGCTCACGGCCGGCCACTTCGCGCACGAGGACGGTGTGATCCACGCCGGCGGCTGGGCCGGCATCCTCACGGCCGTGGCCGCCTACTACGTGGGTGCCGCCGACCTGTACAAGGCCACGTGGAAGATCGACCTGCTGCCGATCGGCCCGATCAGCAAGGACAACTGAGTGCGTCCGCGAAGGAGGCATCGAGCTCGCACTCGGTTCGTTGGGCAGCAGATAGCCCTGTCGTGTGAATTGTTAATGAAATGCTTGAGTTCGTGGCTGATGACGAGTGAACCAGCTGTCTTCATCTCGGTGGATGAGCGCACATGGTGAAACGAGAGCCTTCAACATTGCGCTTCATGTGAATGCACAAGCTCTGCTAATGAAATGCGAAGCGCCTAACTTTCACTCTAGACGCCATCAAACGAGTGCTTGAACCAACGACAACCGACCGCCGTGACTGACTCAATTGGTCTGGGTGTTGCTTGATAACATACCCATTGACGAGCTTTGTGATCGTTGTCATGGCTGGCTGTCGCGATTGACTCGACTTCGTCGGGCCTGTTAGCGGATCATCCATCGACGCAACGCATACAGGTTAGACGCCTGGCTTGCACAGCAACGGGGTACCTATCACGTACGAGTGCCTGCATCAACTCTTGCTCGCGTTGCTGCAGCTGCTGTACTTGCTGTTTCAATCGATCCAGGTCTGGGGGTGCGGCAGAGCTGGCAGTCGTAGCTGTAGTATTCGCCATTTGAACACCTTGCTGTGATTGTTGCCGGCGCAGCAACTCGTTCTCTGCCTTCAGGCGCTGCACCTGCTGATCTGCGAACGTTGCCCGTTGCAATAGCGTATCGTTCTCGCTCTGTAAAGCTGCCAGTTGGTTCCTGTGCGCGTCATTCGACACCTTGGACGGTGAATTCCGCGTTGGGGAGTGTTTAGCAACGTCTTGTCGGCCATAGTTGCTCGTCGGAGATCGATTCTCCGGCTCATTACGCGCGGAGAGCGGCGGCAAGAGGTGGCGCGAGCTTGAGTTCGATCCTGATAGTGCCGTGTTGGAAGCAACTCCTTGCAATCGGTGCCGGAGCGCTTCGTTCTCGGCACGGAGCGCTTGGTTCTCTTTGCGCAAGTTGCTGAGCGCGAACTCGACTGGATCGACTTGCACGGCGGGACGATTCTGGATGTTCTTGGCTCGTGTGGCGTAGTTGAGTGTGCTGAGCGAGTCGTCGAGGGCGACGGCGGACGGCGAGACGCACGCGATCATGAGTGTCAGGCTGTTGCCGCCGAGCGAGTCCATGAGCAGCATCGTGAGTTTGCTGTCTCGATACGGGATGAAGGCATTTGACTGCGGGTTCGACGTCGTCGACGACGATGGAGCGGATGAGGCGGAGGATAGCGCCGAGATGACTTTGCCGAGCGTGAGCAAACTCTTGTTGATGTTGCTCGTCTCCTCGGCGTTGGACGAGCGGGTCTCTTTCAGCCGCTCGCTGCCGGCCAAGTCGACGAACGACACCTTGCCGTACTTTGTGGTGGTCGCTTGGTTGCTGTCGTCCTTCGTGACTCGGTCCACATGGACGGTGAGCAGCGAGTGGCTGCGACTCGAGTCCTTGTTCATCTCGTGCGATCCGACGCGGCGGTTGCGGTGGCCCTCGCGCACGACGGCGAGCACGTCGTCCAGCGAGTCGCACTGCACCACGAGCAGGTTCTGGACGTAGAAGCCCGAGCGGTCCGAGAAACGGACGTGAAGTGACCCCGAGCTTGGGTTGAGCAAGTCGTAGACGTGTTCGTTGTAGATCTCGCAATAGGATGCGCGCACCACAAATGATGTGCCGGTCGGTGCGCGCCGGAACGAGTTGTAAAGGTACCGCAGCGCGCGCGGGATGACACCGTCGGATTCGTCGGACCCAGCGGCACTTGTACTAGCATCGGAGGACGTATTGCTTCTCCCACCAGCGGGCTCCGACAGCAGCTCATCGGTACCAGACATGCTGTAAGTCTTACCGGACCCTGTCTGTCCGTACGCAAAGACTGTCGCGAGATATCCTTCGGTGACTGCGTCAAGCAGACCCGCGACGCCGCTGAAGCGGAAGAACTGGGTCTGTGATAACTGCTCCGACGCGCACAAGTCGAACTGGAAGCTGCGCACAAGCTCCCGCTGCGAGTTTGGCGCTGATGCAGACACGACCTGCAGCTCGCGGTGGAGTGGTGGCTGGTCGAGTGACGGCGCGGGCGGAGGAGGGAAGCGGAACAAGTGCGCGTCGCCCCGCCCGCGCTCGACGGAGTTCATGGGCCGGCACCGGACCACGACGCGGACACTCTGGCGGCCATTAAAAGTAATCGGCCCCGCTGTTTGAAGGTTCGAGGACGCGGGGCGTGGGCCAGTTACGCCCACTGGCGGCATGAGCACCGGCACTCGTGGACTCTGTCCAACCGCTGGGCTTCTCGACCGCTTGCTGGTACCTGTAGACTCCACAGGGGGTTAGTGCGAGCGTGTCGTTTGAAAGGCCGCGATGATACTATGTAGCTGTGGACCTTCAGGAAGCGGAGCGCTCGTGCGAATCGGCGGCAGTTGCTGCAGGTGCGACGGCGGCAGAGTGGCCGATCGCACCGCCGAGCTGGGGTCGGCGCCGCGAGGCTGCGAGCGCGCGCGGGCCACCATAGAGACAGCAGCAAACAGTCCGACAGCAGCAGTCCGACCGTCGCAAGCAGTCCCTGAGCATCTAGCTGAGCTTCAAGCAGCTCGATGGAGCGGCCGAAATAGCATGTGGCAGCATGGGGTATTTCGGTGTGGAGCCGAATCAGATTGATTGTGTCACTCGTTCCCCGCAATGGTAAATACTTTCCCATTACTCGGTACGCGATCCGCCTGAGCGTTCACTTTCGACTTCCTGCGTTTCAATCCGATAACAGTCATTCCAACAGTATCCTGCGCATTCTACCAGTTAAACGTTCCATAAAGTTGAATAACCTGCCACGCGTCCAAGATCGTGGCCATTTCCCCAAGTCCCCGAGAAAGGCAGGCAGGCAGGCAGGCAGGCAGGCAGGCAAGCACCCGAGGCTCAAGATGAACGCGTGGAGGCTGACGCTGGCGCTGGCGGCGGCGCTGGCGGCGGCGGCCGAGGCTGCACGCACGGCGGTGGTGCTCGAGTCGGCGGGCATCCGGTCGTCGCACTCGCAGTTTTTCCAGCTGCTCGAGCGTACGTACGCTTCGTCTTATGGCGCCATGAGCGTGACGCTGTTGTTTTTGATGAAGGACTGACGGACGTCCTGGGGGTGTGGCAGAGCGCGGACATGAGCTGTCGTTCTTCACGGGAGAAGACGCGGTGGCGCTCGAGGAGTTCGGCGTGCCGGCGTTCGAGAACCTCGTGCTCTTCTCGCCGTCCAAGGCGCTCGGCAGCCTGCGCAAGGCGGACCTGACGCGCTTCGTCGAGAACGGAGGGAATGTGCTGCTGTCGGCGAGCACCAAGCTGACCAAGGTGCAGCGCGAGTTCGCGCTCGAGTGCGGCGTCGAGTTCGACAAGAAGGGAGCGCTCGTCATGGACCACGTGAGCCCGATCGCCGACGCCGCGGACATTTACAACTCGGTCGTGGCGGCCACGGACGTCGTCGCGTCCGAGCGCGTCGTGGGCGCCGAGCTGGCCAAGGGCGGCGCCGCGGCCAAGCCCGTGGCCTTCTCGGGCATCGGCATGGCGCTGGACCCGGAGAACATTCTGGGCTTCCACGCGCTCATGGCGCCGGCCACGGCGTACTCGGCCAACCCGGTCAAGGAGATCGAGTCGGAGGACGCGGTGCGCTTCGGCAACCAGATCGGGCTCGTCACGGCCATCCAGGCGCGCAACAACGCGCGGCTCGTCTTCTCGGGCTCGCTCGACCTGTTCAGCGACAAGTTCTGGACGCAGGACGCGCTGGCGAACGCGCAGTTCGCCGACTTTGTCACACGCTGGGGCTTCCAGGAGCGCGGTGTGCTGCGCATGCAGAACGTGCAGCACCACCGCGAGGACGGTTCGCAGCCTGACAAGATGCTGAGCGACGCCAAGCGGCCGGACCAGCCCATCACGCTGTACAACGAGGCCGAGGTCGCGCGCGACTCGCTCGTGTACCGCATCAAGGACAACCTGACGTTCGCGTTTGAGCTGCACGAGCTGCGCGACGGCCAGTGGCTGCCGTTCGAGGCCGACGACGTGCAGCTCGAGTTCGTCATGCTCGACCCGCACGTGCGCAAGACCATGACGCACGACGGACAGGGACACTTTTCGGTCACGTTCGAGGCGCCCGACGCGTACGGCATCTTCCTGTTCCGCGTCATGTACCGCCGCCTGGGCCTGTCGACCGTCTACTCGACCACGCAGGTGTCGCTCCGCCCGTTCAAGCACAACGAGTACGAGCGGTTTATCCCGGCCGCCTACCCGTACTACGCCTCGGCCTTCTCCATGATGGCCGGCGTGTTCGTGCTCAGCGTCTACTTCCTCTTCCACGCCGACAAGTGAGTCACGCGTTGGTCAGTCAGCCGACACGGAGGCCATCCGGTCGGCTTCCCATCGTCCGCAGCATCAAGCGAGCCAGAGGAGTGGTCGAGGGGATCGAATCCAACAAGCTGCAGCTTCTGACGACGTCTTCATGGTGGCATGGCATTGGTGGTGTGGTGGATCGATTGTTCGTGAGCAGCAGCAGGTGGAGGAGGTGTTGCGGTCCAAGGCCAGCCCATGTGGCGTCGGCTCCCGGTCGAGAACGCAACGAAACACCCGACCGACCAGGTTGAAGTGCAGAATGGTTGTCGCGGCGTCACAAGGACAAGCACTGGCGCCATTCTGGGACTCAGTGTTCAACAGACCACATACATTGTCCAAGTGAAGCGTACGAGACAGAGGAACTCACGCCATTCAATTCACACGGAGAAACACGCAGAGGGCGTCAAAGACGCCGCGCAATTCGTCATTGCAGCGGGGATGGGGATTGGAGACGCAAAGCCTTCATCATCTCCGCTTCATGACGAAATGATGAAATGGCCCAAAGTGAGTCCGATTCAGTATGGGATGCTTGTTGTGGTCCACACGTGGATCGATGCGTTTTCTTCCACGAGATGCGAGGCAGCGGCATACAAACTCTCATATACCGACCGTCCAGGAGCGGCCGACCGAAACGGAACAGCACAGTCTTGCCCCAAGGTTTTACCACCCAGCTTCCACAAAAAACCTCGGTTTCCGACCGACCGACCAGTTGAAGTGTCCACCTTTCATAGAAACGACAATATTATCCTCGTCCAGGAATCCGACCGACCGGTCGGGTCCACGGAACACTCGGCGCGCTGTTTCTCGCGTGCCATTCCTGCTTTTCGACGCTTCGAGCATAAAGCACCACTCACCGCATCCGTCGCCACCACCACCTTCGGCGGTGATCGATCGCATCAAGCGAGCCCCCGCCGCGCACGAGAGCGCTCCCCACGTGTTCGCGCATCTCCCACGGTCCGATCGAGCCGTCTCCGAACCGCAGGCGAGCCCCAGAACCCCCGCAAGTTGGCTTCAAAGTTCCTTCAACGCCTCAAACTCTCTTCAAGATGACACGCCGGCCAAGCTTCAACGCGGACGCGTTCGCGCGCATCAAGCGCGAATACGACGGCGGAGGAGCGGACGACGGGTACTGCACAGAGGCGGAGGGCGAACCCGAGACGCCTTCGGAGGCGCTGGCGCTTCCCCCGAGCCGCATCGCCGCCATCATCGACGATCTGGACATTGACGGACTACCGACGCCCGTGGAGCTGGCGGCGATCGCCACCGGCCCGCCCAACGAGGGCGAGGCGCCGACGCACGCCAAGGTGCTGGCACGCGCGGCTGGCTCGCAGCTGAGCAAGCCTGGCCGCGCCAAGCGCGCGCTCAAGACGGAGGTGCACGAGCTGCAGCAGATGGTGGATCGCATGCAGGCGCAGGTGACGGGCGCCGCCTGCGAGATCCAGGAGCTGACGCGGCTCGTGGGTCAGCTCGTGGCCAAGAAGCAGCGCGAGGAAGCCGAGACAGCCATCAAGCAGAAGCAGATGGAGCAGGACGAGCGAGAGATGGACCGCTGTTTAGCCATGGGCGACGTGGACGCCATGATGCGCGAGCAGCAGCTCCTGATGGACCGGCAGCAGCAGTTCGACGACCTGGAGAGGAAGAGGAGAGCCAACGCGAGTCTCGAGGCCGAGCTACCGATTGCGGCTGCGTTTCCCATGTGCGCCGTCGAGCAGGGCACGGGCGGCGGGAGAAGAGGCTGAGGTGGAGCTGGACACGCGCTGTCTCGAGGTGTCGTGTGCTGCTGCCGCTCCCGAGCCACGTGCCTTGGGAGTTTTTGTCGTCTGCAGCGTGATCGCTGCATGTGAAATTTATACCAACCACAATCAACTGTTGCGTTCTGAATCCTCGAGTCGGTGTGCTCCTGTCCTCCAGCGCTCTTCTTGGTCACGCGAATGCAGGCAGCTATCTCTACAGTCATATGATTGGTGTCCGTGTTCGCCTCCAGCAGCATTAGCGCATCGTTGTTATGAGTGAGCAGGCGCTGCACTTCGTCAACAAGAGCTGCAGTCGTTGGAATCCAACACCGCACACACAACTTTCGTGTTCAATCCGATCGGGTCAGTTACCAATTGGACCTGTCTGATGTAGACGACGCCACATCCGTGACTCAATTCGCGAGTCATGGACCTCGTTGAGACCTCGTTGATGGCTGCTATCGCTCATCACATCGGATAGAATAGCGCGCGCCAATGTCCCGTGCTTCTCCTTGTCGCTGTGCGCGAGATCCGTCAGGATCGCAACCCCGCCTGCCTCCGTCAGATTCGTGGCGACGGCGCGGTCACATCCACGACAAAGGTTCCGCAGCGCAACGAGCCCTTCCATGGTCTCGTCATCATCGTCAGAGTCCCGAACGTACTGGAGGAGCACAGCGATGCCACCGTGCGCTGCCACCAGAGCCTTGGTCTGCGCGCTTGGCCCCATGAATCCTAATGCTCCCGCGGCCCACAACTTCTGTTCATCAGTGCCATCGGCAACGAGCATGAGCAGTTCGTCGACTCCACCGTGCGCTGCAATCTCAGCTGCAGCGGCCGCGTCTTGGTACGCAAGATTCCAAAATACTCCCGCGGCACATTCCTTGTGCACGTCGTCACCGTCGCGGATCAAAGCCGCCAATGATGGGATACCGCCGCTCGACGTGATCATCCTCTTGCTGTCTTCATTCACTGACAGATTCATCAGTGCGATGGCAGCATTTTCTTTCTGGTTGTTGTTGCCGTCGCGCACCAGTGCGATCAACGGAGGGATACCGCCGCAAGTCGCGATCGCCACCGCGTTATCGATGGTCGAGGAAATATTGCTCAATATCCCAGCAGCAGTTGCCTTCTGGAAGTCATCGCCGTCGCTCATCATTGCCACCAGCAGGGGAATTCCATCACACGATGCAATCACTGCCTTGTTCTCGTCGTTTGCGGACAGGTTCCACAACGCATCCGCAGCGTTCTCCTTTTGGCTGTCGTTTCCACTGGCCACCAAAGTCACCAGTGGAGGGATACCACCACACGACGCGATCAGGACTTGATTCGCGCCATTCAGGGATAGATTCGCCAAAATACCAGCTGCTCTCTCCTTCTGGACATCGTTGCCGCTGATCGTCAGTGCCACCAATGGGGACACACCCTCACGTGAAGCGATCAGTAGCTTGTTCTTGTCACTCACTGACAGGTTGTGCAGAACTGCCAACACCTTCTCCTTCAGAGTGTTACTGCAATCGCTCACCAACTGCATCAAAGGAGGGATGGCTCCGCAGGACCCAATCAGCACCTTGTTGGTGTTGTCGACCGAGAGACTCCACAACGCGCTCACAGCCTTCTCCTGATGATGTTCGTTGCCGCTAGTCAACAGTGCGACCAACGGAGGAATGCCACCGCTCAGCGCGATCAGCAATTTGTTGTCTTCTCTCACTGCCAAGTGGGATATCGTTGCGGCAGCCTTCTCCTTGATGACATCGTTGGTGTCGCTCATCAAGGCGACCAACGGAGGAATTCCCTCACACGATGCAATCATCGCTTTGCCCTCGTCTGTTTCTGACAGATTCCATAGTGTTGCCACCGCTTTCTCCTTCTGCTGCGCATTGCCTTCACAAATCATCGCCACCAACGGTGTGATCCCACCACACGCCACAATCAGGGCCTTGTTTTCGCCGCGAAATGATAAGTTCCACAGTGTTCCCGCAGCGTTCTCCTTCTGAACATCATTGCCATTGCTTGCCAAGGCCACTAGTGGAGGAATCCCTCCACACGAAGCGATCAGCGACTTGTTCTCGTCATTCAAGGACAGATTCAGTAAAGCACTTGCCGCCTTTTCCCTCTGAGAATCGCTGCCGACACTCACCAACGACAGCAGCACAGGGATACAACCGCTGGCCGCGATCAGCACCTTGTTTTCGTTGTTCACTGTCAGACTCCACAGTGCAGTCAGCGCCTTTTCTCGTTGAACGTCGTTGCCGTTGATCATCAACGATACCAACGGAGAAATGCCGCCGCATCTCGCGATCAATGCTTTGTTGTCATCGTTCAGTGACAGGTTCCACAATGCAGACACAGCGTTTGTCTTCTGGTGATCTCCTCCGTCACTGACCAGCGCCACCAGCGGGGGAATGCCGCCACACGATGCAATCAGAACCTTGTTCTCATCGTTTAGCGACAGATACCACAGCGCGCCAGCAGCGTTAGCCTTCTCGATGTCGTTGCCATGGCGAATCAGCCCCACCAATGCAGGAATACCACCGCATCTCGCAATCTCCACCATGTTGTCAGCTTGGACTGACAGGCCCCATACAGTCGCTGCAGCCATTTTTCTCTGCTCACTGTTGCCGTTGCTCACCAAGTCTACCAACGCAGGAATACCACCGCATGATGCGATTGCAACGACGTTGTCAGGTTCCACGGACAAATTCATCAATGCCCCTGCTGCGTGCTCTTTTTGCGCGTCGTTGCCACTGCTCAGCAACGCCACCAACGGTGAAATGCCGTCGCATTTCGCAATCAGCACCTTGCTGTCGGCATTTTTCCACGTCAGATTCTTCAATGATGCTGCCGCATTCTCCTTGAAATCGTCGGCACTGTTGACCAGCAGCGCCACCAGCAGAGGGATGCCTCCGCACAACACGATCAGTTCTTTGTTGGCGTCGTTGTCGGACAGAGCTCGTAGTGCTTGAACTGCTCGTGCCTTCTCGACTTGGCTTCCATTTCTCAGGAGTTCAACCAGAGCTTCGATTTCTTGGGTCTCCGATCGAGCACCTCGGTTGATGTGCACAGCGACGAGATGGGCAGAAGCGAACGAAGCCAATTTGTTGTTCTTGCTTTTCGCTAGCTCAACCAAGCACAGCATTGCGCCTTCGCGTGACGCCACGCGGTTTTTGTGCACTCCAGCGATTGAGCCTGTTTGGGTTACCGACCGCAGTCGATCAATGTCAAGACGCTCCAACAATGAAGATAAGTGCACCACGACGGCATCGATCGTCACGCGGTTTGCTGGATCCAGACAACACATGCGCTGGATCAGGTGCCATTCCGAGGCAAATATCTCGGGCGGTTGAATCGGCAGGACTCCTTTCTTGGCTTGGGCAATCACAGCCACATCAGGTAACGTTCCCCACGGGTATGTCGCAGTCAGTACCTCGATCATCACCATCGCGAACGAGTACACGTCCGACGCCAACGTCGCCGCCTTCCCTGGTACCCCATTCCACGTAATACACTCAGGTGCCTTCCAGCGATACGCGCCGAGCGCACCACCGCCCTTGGCTGCACTTTCATCACGAATGGAGACACTCAACCCAAAGTCCGCCAGCTTCGCGATTTCGTCTGCGCCTACCAATATGTTGTTCGCCTTCAGGTCGGCGTGCACAATGCCCTTACCATGAAGATACTGGAGACCCAACGCAGCGTTCAGCAAACTGTACCAGATCAAGTACGGCTGTCGGCCTTTTCGACGAAGATACGAAGTGAGATCCCCGCCACTCGCGTACTCGCACACGAAGAATGGCTGGCTGATGTGGCACGCGCCGTACATCTTGACCACGTTGATGTGGTTGAGCTGGAACCACGTGTCAGCTTCTTGAAAGAATTGCGCTTGAATTTTCTCTCGGGCGGCAACATCAGTGAAGACGTTCTTCACCACGACGAGAGTGTCGAACCACTTGCCGTGGTGAACGGACCCGAACGCGCCTCGACTGAACTCGGCAAACGATTTGAACTGGACCTCAGACGGTGGAAGAAACCAATTCGGGAGCTTGATCTGACTGGTGGAAGCATCCGTGCTGTCAAGGGCATCCGACAGAAGACTGCTTCGCAACGGAGACTCAGCGCTTAGTGTCGTTCCCTGCACTAGCCGCTGGCGAATCAATGCGCTCAGCTGTCCCCACTGATCCTTTGAGCACAGCAACGCCCACTTGGGCTCCCACGAATGCGCAGAGTTTGATCTTGACAGGCTGTGCGAGATCATAAAGCGATCGATGTCCATGTGAAGAGAGAAGAGGCTCACAGGCTTCTTCTCGCTCCACGCACCAAAGCTCGAGTCGCTGACACCAGCCTTCTGCTCCAGCGAACGGTAGTGTCGAACAAGTAGATTGGCGAATTGTATAACCAACTCCTTCGCCAACGAGCCGTCTGCTTCCTTCAGAAGCATGTCCTCCAGCTGGGTGAAGATATCATCAAAGCGTTGCTGGATGTGCACCGAAAGATCATCGCTTTCAGCCATCGTAGCGCAGTCCGCCAGAGTATCTCGAATCGACATCCTGAGCGCCGGTACAACGACAGCGCCAATTTGGATCGCGCCACCCGCAGAGCCAAAGTTGCGGTCGCAAAACTGGAGATCGTCAAATGGATCCCGCACGACATCCAACCCAGTCAAGTCTCGGAGAAGCTCGATGACGTGGAGCATCGGAGCGGTTGAGAATGTGTCGAGTCGCCAGATCTTGGATATTGAGGCCCATTCAGCCTCGTCGACATAGCTGGGGCGAGATGTTGGCAACGAGCGGTACTCGCGTGCACTATTACGCTCCTCATGTTGCGTGCCGAGTGCGTCTTTCCCGCCCGCTAATAACGACAGCTCCTGCAAGCAGTTGAGAATCAGTACACCAACTACTTTGGCATCCTCGGTTGATCTTTCAGCGAAGCCATCTCCTTTGTACTCGTCAAAAGCAACGAGATCAACCCCAAACAGCATCGTCTTGGCCTCAAACTCTGCACAGAACACGTTCGCCATCGTCAGACGATCACCGCAGCTGAGACCGCGCTCATGCAAGTACTGCAGCGCGAGCGCGATCTCGTACAACCGGCGCCACACTTGCTGCCGGTCCTTCGCTTCGCTCATGTACTGACTCAGCGACCTCACTCGTTCGTGGACAATGAAAGGGCGACTGCCGACGTG
>JAADYB010000906.1:0-11423 GCA_023338075.1 Phytopythium litorale | reverse complement strand
CCCCCCCCCCCCCCCCCCCCCCCCCCCCCCCCCCCCCCCCCCCCCCCCCCCCCCCCCCCCCCCCCCCCCCCCCCCCGCCCCCCCCCCCCCCACGATCTCATACTGCATGCATCCACCGCGCAATCGAGCTGGAAGCCGCCTGGAAGGACCGATCATTTCCGGATTCGCCGCCTCCAGCGCCAAGCTCCATACGACCGCAAGCTTTTCTCCCCTTCTCCTCTTCTCCACGCCGACCATGAGCGAGCTGCCCAAGCTGACGGAGCTGTACATCGACGGCAAGTGGGTCGCGCCGGTGCGCGGCAAGTACTTGGACGTGATCAGCCCGACGACCGAGGAGGTGGTGCAGGTGGTCGCGAGCGGCACGAAGGAGGACGTGGACCTAGCCGTGGCGGCCGCCACGCGCGCGTTCAAGACGTGGGGCGCCACCACGGGCAAGGAGCGCGCCGTGTACCTGCGCGCCATGGCGGCCGAGGTCGAGAAGAAGCTGGACACGCTCGGCCGCCTCGAGACGATCGACAACGGCAAGCCGCTGGCCGAGTCGGTCTGGGACATGGAAGATGTCGCGGGCTGCTACCAGTACTACGCCGACCTGGCCGAGAAGCTGGACGACCGCCAGTACGAGGCCGTCGCGCTGCCGCACGAGGACTTCACTGGCCAGCTGCGCTACGAACCCGTCGGCGTCGTCGGCGCCATCGTGCCCTGGAACTATCCGGCGCTCATGGCGCTGTGGAAGATCGCTCCGGCTCTCGCGGCGGGCTGCACGATGGTGCTCAAGCCGTCGGAGATCACGCCGCTGTCGGCGCTGCAGCTGGCGCAGATCGCGCACGACGTGGGGCTCCCCGCGGGCGTGCTCAACGTGGTGAACGGCCTCGGTGCGGAAGCCGGCGCGTCGCTCGTGGAGCACCCGGACGTGCACAAGGTGGCGTTCACGGGCAGTGTACCCACCGGGCGTCGCATCATGGAGACGGCGGCGGCCGACATCAAGAGCATCTCGCTCGAGCTTGGTGGCAAGTCGCCCGCGATCGTGTTCGACGCGACGCACATTGAGCGCACGGTCGAGTGGGTCATGTTCGGCTGCTTCTGGACGAACGGCCAGATCTGCAGCTCCACGTCGCGGCTGCTTGTCCAGGAGGACATTGCCGAAGCGTTCGTCGCGAAGCTGGTGGAGGAGACGCAGAAGCTGGTCGTGGGCGACCCGCTGGACAAGGACACGAACGTCGGGCCGCTCGTCAGCCGCCTGCAGCAGCAGAAGGTGCTGGGGTACATCACGAGCGCCAAGGAGGAGGGCGCGACGGTTGCCGGCCAGGCGAGCCCCGCAACGGTCGACAAGCACGACAAGGGATTCTTCGTGCACCCGACGATCCTCACGGGCGTCACACCGAGTATGCGCGTGTGGAAGGAGGAGATCTTCGGCCCCGTGCTGTCGGTCATGACGTTCAAGACGGAGGAGGAGGCCGTGGCGCTGGCCAACGACTGCGAGTTCGGCCTCGCCGGCGCCGTGTTCACGGCCGACCACGAGCAGCTGTTGCGCGTCACCAAGAACCTGCGCGCGGGCATTGTGTGGAACAACTGCTCGCAGCCGTGCTTCGTGCAGCTGCCGTGGGGCGGCTTCAAGAAGAGCGGCATCGGCCGCGAGCTCGGCCCCTTCGGCCTCAACGCGTACCTCGAGCCCAAGCAGATCTGCACCTACATCGCCGACAAGCCCTTTGGCTGGTACCTCAAGGCGTAAGTGCTGGCGCTCGGCAGCGAGGGAGGCGAGCAAGGCGTGTGTGTATGGAGCGTAGGCAGTAGGAACGAACGAGTTGTGGATAGTTGCAAGTAACTCGAGGATGATAAGCATGAAGCGAACCAGGTTGAGCTTGTCGCGGTGGGAAGCCAGGTTACGTTGTGGGTACCCTTGAATCGGTCCCTTTGCGTTTGGATGCTTTGTAACCCACTTCAACTTCAATGTGTGACGTGTGAGCACTTCCAGACATTCCCCCTCTTGAAGCATTTCTCGACACGAAGCGACGCATGCTGGACAAAGTGCGAGACCCAAGCGATTGCCAGAGGCACCGACACCGCGCGGCGTTTCACCCCAGCTCGCTGCAAGCTTCCCACATTGGGATCATCGGGGAGACAGAAATAGCTGAGCTCAGCTCGATAGCACTGGAGCACTGAGCACTTGGTCCCCACGCCATTCCACCAGAGCCTGCTGACAACGAGGAGAACCCATGGCGGATGAATGGCAGCTCTCGTTCTTCCTCGAATGGTACGACCCGCAGTCGGACCAGCTCAAGCCGTACATCCTGCACTACCATGCCGACGACACGATCGAGATGGTGGGTCCGTCTCGGTTCTCTGCTGCCCATATCCATGGCGGGAAGCGTGACCTGACCTTGGTCGACGTCTCGCAAGGTTGAGCGCCACACGAAGAAGGTGTTCCTCAAGCGCATCCGCGTACCCACGATCAAGCGCGACGACCTGTTTGCCGGCAGTTCCATCACCGTGTTGGTCTCCTGCTGCTGCTTCATCCATACCATCTCCTCCGTCTTGAGCTGACGAGACTCTCTCTCTCTTTCTCTCTCTCTCTCTCTCTCTCTCTCTCGCGCGCGCGCGCGGACAGGTACTCGCGTCAACTGTCCGTGGTCGAGCCCGCAAACGAGTTCACGCGGTCCAAGCTCGAGAAGCGCGTCTCTCGAGCGCTCTTCCTCGTCACGCCCGCGGGTTACACGCGCATGGGCGAGGCTATCAGCATCATCGAGCAGAGCGGTTTGTCCATCTCCGACGTGCGCATGGCGCAGCTCCGACTTGAGCATCTTCCCGCGGTGCGCTCGTTCCTGCACCGCTCAGCCGACGCCATCGCCTCCGACGTTGACTATCAACAGCAGCAGCAGTTGCTCACGGACGTATCGACTCTCGTCGAGGTCATGCTGACGACTTCTGGGCCGTCATACGACCGAGCTACGACCGCTCTCACCAAGGCAGGACTGCTGGGTGATGCAGTGCTGATCGGCAATGTGGGTCTGGAAGTGTTCGTGCCTAGCGAGAGCAACGTCGATGCGAGTCTCCCGACGACGGCAGTGCTCGATAACTGCTCTGCGTGCTTGTTGCGACCGCGGATGGTGCGTGAGGGCCGTATCGGCGAGCTGCTGACCGAGATCCTGGTCCACGGGTTCGAGGTCTCGGCCGTCAAGCTCATGCTGCTGGACACGAGGCGCGCGGACGAGTTCCTGCAGGTCTACCGCGGCATCTACCGGCAGTACCACGTGCGTTCCTCTGCTGGCGCGGTGACCATGGCGCGCCTAGTGTCGCATCTAACAGCTCGGATGTGATGGATGCTCGACAGGAGGTGGTCAAGTACATGAGCTCGTCTCCGTGTGTGGCGATTGAGGTGCGAGGCGAAGACGCCGTGCGCCGCTTCCGCGACTTGTGCGGGCCATTCGACGTGCAGATCGCGCGAGCTCTACGCCCGCAGTCGCTGCGCGCCAAGTACGGCAAGTCCGCGCTGTGTAACGCCATCCACTGCACGGACATGCCCGAGGACGGCGAGCTCGAGAGCCAATTCCTGTTCGCCACGCGTCAGTAGAGACGCAAACGCTCGCAGCAATCATACAAGCAACTGAATGACACGCCGTTCGCCGCTTATCTACCGATGAGCCCAACATGCCCACCATCATCGCAATGCAGTCCGAACGCACCCGCCAAAGCGAACTAGCCGCATCCGGACTCGGTCGATTGGTACTCGAACTCGACCACCTTGCCATCCTTTGTGCGGCGGAAGCGCGTCTCGATCGGGTCAAAGCCCTGCTCCTTGGAGTCGTACACGGCCCACTCGGGCGTCGGAGCCATGTAGTCCTCGGCCGTGAACGTCTCGCCAGTCTCGTAGAAGTTGGCAATCAGGTCGTGGAACTTCTCGTAGTCGATCCACGTGTGCCACTGGCCGTTGACGCGGAACTTTTGCTTCGCGAGCAGCACGCAGTTCGAGTGCGCGTGCTCGGTCGCCAGGCCGTACGCTCCGTCCGTGCGCTCGCTCAGAGCCGCACAGAAGTCGCGCACCTCCTCGTGCCACGGCACGTTCTTCATCGTCAGGTCCGACCCGTCCGACTTGCCGCAGTAAGTCACCGCCTTCACCTCGATGAAGTCTGGCTGCCCGATGCGGATCAACTCGGCGTAGTTGTCGAGCTCCTCCATGTTGTACGACTTGACCAGCGTCATCCGGTAAACAGTACGCTGGCCCTTGCGCTTGAGCTCCTCCAGGCACGCAAGGAAACGCTCCCAGAAGTCCTTGAACAGCGGCCGGTCCACAGCGCGCAAAGACTCCTTCGTCGCAGCGTCCACACTCACATACAGCTGCGTGATCGGGTCGAGCTCCGCGATCTTCTCCGGGAACTGAGCGTTGGTCACGAGGAACGACGAGATGCGGCGCTTGTGCAGCTCCTTGCAGAACTCGTTGATGTACGGGTACATGATGGGCTCGCCCACAAGCGACAGCGCGCAGTGGCGCACCGTGAATGCCTCCTCCCAGCGCTGCGGGATCAAGCCGGGAAGGCCCTTCAGCTCCTTGATCATGTTCTGGTGGCGCTCAATTGAGCCCTTGACGAGAACTTCAGGCTCGTCCGTCTTCCAGCGCCACACGCGGCCGACAGGGTTCTTATGGTGGCGCCAGCAGAACACGCACTTGTTGGCGCAGGCCAGACTCGGGGTCGTCTCCATGCACTGGTAGCTCGTGATGCCGTAGAAAGTGTGCTTGTAGCAGCCGCCGCGTCCACGCAGTTGGTGCTTCGTCCACCGGCAGAGCTTCACTGCACTGTGAGTGCCAATGATCTTGTAACCCTCCTTCGTGAGCGCCTTGCGCTGCATCGGCGTGACCATCTCGCGCGACTTGCTCGCAGCCTCCGACTCCTGCATTGACTTGCCAATGTCCTCGACGTCGACCACTCCGCTGTCGATGTCGTCCTTGGACGTGCCAGCCGCTGCCTCTTCCTCGTCGGAAAAGTCGTCCACGAGGAACTTTTCGTTCATCAGGTCCTCTTCGTTGAGCTCGACGGTGTCCGTGCCGTCCTCCTGCGCCTGCTTGGCCTTCTTCTGACGACGGAACTCCTTCTGAGAGAGCCACTTGGTCGGCGAGCCCGTGCCGCTCTTCTTCTTGGACTGGCGCAGCGAGCTGTACTCACACATGGCGGCGATCAGGTTGTCCATCCACTTGTCGAACTGGTCCATCTGGTCCACGTTGTCGTCGCCGAGCGCCAGCGGAAGCAGCGAGGGGGATCCCATTTCCGTCAGGTCGCGCTCGACGCCCTTGGCCGCCGTCCCGTAGTCCTCGTCGTACTCAGCGTTGCCGAGCCCAAAGACCGCGTGCGAGACGTTCGCGAGCCACGACTTGGACACGCGGAAGTCGGTCGCCATGTCGTTCAGCCACGCGCAGAAGACGCGCGCGTCCTCGGGCGGCGCGCCGCCGGTCCACGTCGACAGGATGGCGACCACGACGGCCTCGTGCTCCAGGTTGTCCTGGTCGTAGTCCTTCATGCTGACCACGTTCGTCTGGAAGTGGAAGCCTGACACGTTGAGCGCGAACAGCCGCTTCTCCAGCGCCTCGGCCATGGCTGCCACGTCCCCAAGCACCACACCACGCGTCAAGCACATGGACACATACACACACCGTCAGCACGCCGGCTCTGTCTGCACACGGCAGCCACGCGCCGCACCTTTGGACGCGCCGGTCTGCGTCCCGAAGAGGATGCGCACGGGCGTCGCCGCGTCCGCCTTGCTCTTGCTCTGCGTCTCCGCCTTGGCGCCTGTCTTGGCGGCGACCCGCCTCTTCCTGTCCGCCTTGCGCGCCGCCGCCGCCGCCGCCGCCTCAGCCTTGCCCTGCAGCCCGTTCGCCGTCTGGTAGTAGTAGAGCAGTACGCCGAGCGCCACGAGCGTCGTGGTCGCCACCAGCGCCGCGGCCGCCGCCGGAGGAAGCCCCGCCGCCATGCCGGTCCGTCCTGTCTCGAAGTATCTTGGCGAATGTATCGCCTCGCCGGCCCGCCACCAACCAGTCTCCAATCCGACCCGAACGCACCACCCGAAAGTTCAAAAGTGGGTGCGACCAACATTTAACATTCTCAATACACGGTGCACTCGAATTTGATTTGCATTCTCAATTCACTTTTGAATCGATTCGATCTCTGAATTGCAATCCCCACACACTTGCTCGTGCTGGACCGCTTGTGGCCCAGGATGGCCCCCCATTCTGGAGAAGCGACCGACCCGAGCGACCGACCCGACCGACCGCAGCGACGATGAGCGGCACCTCCCTGTGGCGCATGGCCGGCGTGTCCTACCTGCAGTACGTCAACAAGTCGGCGAACGTGCTGCGCGAGGCGCTCAAGGAGCCCGTCAAGAGCAAGGTGCTCGCGCGCTCCAACGTCGAGTTCGCCGGCTTCAAGTGGGCCGAGGGCGAGCGCGGCGCTCGCGGTACGTCCACTGCGCGGCCTGCTGCTGCTGTTGCTGCTGCTTGTGTGCGGCGGCGTGCAGGCGTCTCACGCTCTTGTCTGTCCCCTCCGCAGTCAACATTTCGTCGATCGAGAAGGCCGCCGAGGCGTTCAAGAAGGCGTAGACGACGCTGTCCCCCGACCGGATGCGCGGCAGTGGCGACGACGACGGGAGGCACAGGCTAGGCCCGCAGATGCGCCTCGTTGGACCGCCACGGCCGCGTGAATAAAAAGAGTGTGTGTTGAAGCATACCGCAGCTCGGGTCTTGCCTTCTAGCGGACGGACGCCTCGTGCTTCCCCGTTCGCTTCCGACTGCGTGGCAGTCCATGGCGACTCAGGCGTGGACGACACTAGTGACATGCAGGTGGAGGCGGCGAGGCAGGGAGAGAAGAGGAGAAGACTTGATTTCCCAGAGATGAAAGCAGCAACAACACGCCACGCGATAGACACGGCACACGCACGCACTTGGTCTACTCGAAGCGCTCCGAGTTCGCCAGCTGCACGAACGAGTCGCGCGCGAAGCGGCCGCGCCGATAGGACTCCTTGGCGAAGTGGACGGCGAGCAGCGGCGGCAGCACGACGACCGCGACGCCGACGCCCGCGACGGCCACGACGACGGCGGCGCCGGCCACGGCCGTCTTGGTGACGACGCGCATGGGCGCCCAGCAGCCGTACCGGTTGCTCTTGGAGTGCAGGAAGGTGAGCGGCAGGCACAGCGTCTCGTCGTGCGAGTGCCACGGGCGGCGGCACGACCAGCAGAACTCGTGCTCGCAGTGCACGCACTTCATGTGCGCGCAGCCGCCGTTCTTCTCGATGGTCGTCTTGCAGCCCGGGCACGCGCTCACGTCGTGGCGCTTCTTCCACCTGCCGAGGCGCTTGTCGACGCGCCGGCAGAGCGGCACGGCGTGGAAGGCGTCGCCGCAGCGCATGCACGACTCGCGCGCGCAGGCCGCGCAGGCCACGCGCCGGTGCGTGGAGAAGAGCGGCTCGTCCAGCACGGCGCAGCAGCCGGCGCGCGGGCAGAAGCGGATGCCCGTGCGCTGGTTGCGCAAGAACGTCTTGTACTTGTCGAAGAGCCCGGGCGAGAGGAACGCCTCGACCACCTCCTCGGGCAGCGGTCGCGTGCACTGCGGCGCCGGGCACACGAGCTTCTTGTCCGACACCTCGCCCTCGAGCACCTTGAACTCAATGTACCAGCGCGTGCAGCTCGTGCAGAAGGCGCTGCAGCACGTCGCGCACTCGTGCGCCTGCAGCGCGTCCAGCTGGTCGAAGCAGATCTGGCACTCGCGCTGCTGCCGCGTCGCCGTCGCCGCCGAGTCCCGCTCCGGCTCGCTCGCCATGGCCACGGCCGCGTGCACGGTCTGCACGGGCACGAGCGCCGTCATGCGCGCCGTCGCGGCGTCCATCTCGGCCACCGCGCTGTCGTCGCGCAGCGAGACGGCGAGCGCCAGCACGGACGCAGGCGCGGGGGTCGCGCGCCGGCCGGTCGGGGATGACGGCGCGTCCGCGTCTTCCGAGGCCGCGGGCCGCGTCTGGTCGAGCAGGAAGCGCAGCGAGACGGCCGAGCCACCACTGTCGCGCGCCTTGGCGTCCTCGTCCAGCTTGGGCAGGCTGCCGCGCAGCAATGGCAGCGGTGGCGGCGGCGGCGGCGGCGGCGCTTCGCCGTGGCCGCGCCGCGCGCTTCTCCCGCAGAACTTGCGGCCCATCCGCCTCGAGGAATCAGGGGCGGGCGGTGCTGGCAGGCTGCAGAGACCCAGGACTCCCGGCAGGAGCGGTGGGTGGATCGGAGAATGAAGCAGCAGGGGATGCGCCGGCCGCGATCGTCCTCCCCCCACAGACAGACAGAGCGGAGGGCATGAGAGACGCAGCCGCTTGGCATGGAGCCGTCGGAAACGTTCCGCCCCTCTTCGCTTCCTTCTTCCGCGCAAATCCTGGGCGGTAGACGGTTTGGGCTCAGCAGAACCGCCCAGCAGGCAGACCCACTCACTCGCCGGAGGAAACGCACGCGGCCCCACCAAAAGCCGGCGCGTTGAACGAGTGGGCCGGCGCGTCCGCCAGCCTGCGGCGGTGGCGCAGACCGCCACTCACATGCAGACCTCCGCCATCTTGGTGCGCGCGGTTTCCGCCGACGTGAGGAAGCGACTGCTGCCCAGGTCTGCGGCGGGCCATGTGGTCAGCGCCACGCCTTCCAAAAAGAAACCAGCAAGAAACCAGCAGCGGACACTTCAACCCGCCCTCAAAAGTATTCACCGTACACGTCATGGACCTTGCGATTTGTAAGTCCAAACCAGTTTGAACAGACACTTTTGTGTGCTGCGGCTCCTGGGTTGGAAGAAAAGCGTGCCAATGGCTTTCCACATTCCCGCCGCCACCACCACCACCAGGCGCCAGGAACCGCACGATGATAGGCGTGGAGGCGCCGAAGCGGAGACGCTGGACGCGTCCGAGGTGTCGCTGCTAACCAAACGGCTTTCTCTCTCACGTGCTGAACCCTCTCAGACCGCGAGCCACGTCAGCAGCCAGCACGTGCGACCAGGTTCATGCCACGGCTGACATGTCAATCCGCATGCTGGCAGCCTCATGTCAAACATGGCGGCCGACGCCAGCGTGTCCCAGTGGCGTGACGACAGAGCTCGTCGAGACGGACGGGCGTGTTGAAGTTTGATGCGCAATGCTCTGGCTGTCCTGGCCAAGAGGCACGCGTCTTGAACCGACGCGGTCTTGCGGTTCACATCGGCGCCTTTGCCCAACGATATTCTGTCAGATGCCCGCTCGTCACCGCTGTATTTCAATCCGGTTTTGCTCGCAACAGGATGGATGGCGAGTGTTATGCCCCTGGCTGGGCAGGAGGAGGACCAACGACATGCAGCAGCCCGTTGGAGCCCGCACTGATGCCGAGCGACGCGGGGAGGCTGTCGTCCCGACAGACGCGAGGAGGAGAACCCGCGGCAGCTGCGGCTGCGATCGCAGCCTTGACTCGGTGCGGGTGCGGACTGTGGGCGGCGACGACAGCAGTCGAGTGGTTGTCGCCCGAGTGCCGGCGCCGGTTGAGCAGCAGCTTGACGGGCGGGTTGGTCGGCGGCGCCTCGTGGCTTCCGAGCGCGATCGTCGCGGGCACAAGCTCGGATCGAGCGGGGACCCGTCGGGTTGGTGAGACCTGCAAGAGTAGAGAAGGGAACGCGTCTCGAATCAGCTCCATGTGCCCGTGCTCGTCGAATGTGGGTCGCATTCGTATCGTTATGTTCCCGCAGCCCATCAATCGGTGCCCAGGGTGAGATAGAGCAGCAAGTCTCGTACCAGCGACTTGGTCGACTTGTGGGACGGAGACGGCACCGCCGCCGCTCGTGCCTTTGACGGTGATCCACCAGTCGACGTAGCAGCGGGCGTGTTGTCGCTGGAGGCTACCAGTACCCCTGACTTGCTTGATCTGCGCAAACGATACCAGCAATGGGCGTGTTAGTTCCCGCCCGACATTGTCATGCAGCGAAATCACAGGTGACCTCTTTGTCCTCTCGGGACTTCCAACAGGCTCCGGGTTTGGAGGCGCGGCGATTGCTGTTGCTGCTACGGCTGCTGCGGCTGCGGCTGCAGCGGCGGCGGCGGAGGCAGCCACAGCCTCTCGCTTCTTCTTGTCGCTCTGGATTGTAGCACAACGCATTCCAGCGGCATCGCTCGTCAGCATCACCTCTTCAACGCTCTTGGATCACACGATCAAGACCCACCTTCTCAACCATCTCCTCAAATGACGAGCTCGAGCCGTACACCTCGGTGCCAAAGAGCGCCTCGAGCACCAGGCTCGCACCTCGTCGGTGGTACACGGTCACGCCGTCCGCCCTCGTCTCGGCGGCCATTTCATCCACCGGTGCTCGCAGATGGAACCCCAATCCAAGCCCCAGGATGCGTGCCACCACCTGCTGAACTGGCACTGCCGTCGTTGGCTGAAGTGCAATCCCCGCCGCTGCTTTTGTCGGGCTGGCCGGTCCACTGGCGGTGGCGAGTTGCACCCGCCCCTTGTTGTCCAGCTTGAGCACTCCGTTCTCCGAGAGGAAGTTCACAGCGTTGCCTGCCGAGTCGAACGCTTGCGGCATGCGCGTCTTGTACCCGCAGCACCAGACGATAGCGCTCGCCGACTCGTACGCCTTGGCTGCCAGGATCTGCGAGCCCTGGCGGCTGATCTGGAACAGCCGTACGCGCGTCTCCTTCCCGGCGCGGACGTCTCGAAACAGCGCCTTGGCGTCCTCGCGGAGACCCGTGAACGTGTTGACGCACCCGCCGCGATCCACGCGACTTCCATCAGCGCCATCCGCTTCGGCGTCCTTGCGTGACCCGTAGTAGCACCGGATTGGCGTTCGATGCAGGATTGTGATGTCCTTGGGCTTGAACGTTGTCGATGTAGGTGTTCCCGCTGCAACTGGCTTGCGAACGCTCTCGCTCTTGGACGGCGAAGTCACTGGTGCCGGAGCAGCAATTGTGAGGACGGGGACAACGCTTGTCACCGCTTTCTCGCCGTCCACCACCGTCGCTATTGAATCAGAAGCAGCATCGGCACTGGCTGTTCGCTCATCCTGATCACTCGAAGAAGCAGACTCGTCACTCGGAAGCTCTCGCTTGGTCTGCTCAACCTTTGTTGGTGACTCGCTGCTACCGACAGGAGACACCGCTGCTGTAGTCAGGCTGGTATTAGTGGACACCGCGCGGCGGAACTTGTTGAGCAGAAGCCACGCGACCGAGAAGGCACTGTGCGACCCACCGACGATGCACACCTTCATCGCCTTGTCGCCACCAGCTGTCTGCGATTGGAGAAGCAGCGATCGCAGCCGAGCAAATCCTTCGTCGCGCACACACTCGTCCGACATGAAGAGCTTGGCGCGCAGTGCCGGGGAGTCCAGCACGGGCTTCTCCTGCTCACCGCCCGTGGCCAGCGCAACATGCTCGGCCATGAGCGTGAACGTCTCGCCTTGGCT
>JAADYB010000905.1:0-11432 GCA_023338075.1 Phytopythium litorale | reverse complement strand
TTCATGACAGCGACGACGACCCAGTTGAGCACCATGCTGAGCACGTCCTCGTCGCGCGCCGACAGCACGCGCATGATCATGCTGTAGAACGTCTGCTGCTGCGCGAAGAGCTTGCCCTTGTCGAAGGCCGACCAAAAGCGCTGGCGCGCCTCCGACAGCCCAAAGTCCGACCAGAGGCCCACGAGTGCCTTAGCGTCCGTCATCTGCTTCTCGCGCGCCGCCTCCGCCTCCGCTAGCGCCGCCGCCCACTTGTCAGCCGCGTGCTGCCGCTCGTGCACGACGGACCGGTGCGGCTCGCGGAAGCGCCAGAACCAGACCTTGGCCTCGTCCGCATACGCCTGCGCCTGCGCGTAGTTGCCCGCCGCCTCGTGGTACGCGGGCAAGTTGGCTGCGTCCACCACCATGCGCTCGTAGGTCGCCTTGGTCTCTGTCGCGGGCGGCCACGAGTGTGTGAGTCCCAGGACGCCAGCCAAGCGTGCTTGATCGAGTGACGCCCGTACCTGGCGTGACCGTGTACAGTCCCGGGGCGAGCAGCATGAAGAAGAGACCCGCGATCCACAGCAGCACGCCGACGCGCACGCGCGGGGAGCGGAGCGCGCGCGTCGCCAGGTGCTTGGCCAACGCCGTGCCCGGGCTGCCGCCGTCGCCGTCCGCGGCCGAGCGTGCGCGCTGCATGGCCGCGCCCGTGTCGTCGTCTGCGGTGGGAGAAACGCACAGGTGTCAGTTCAAGGACGTCGTGGAGGCGGGGGAGGGGCTAGCGGCCCGGTGGAGGAGGCAGCGCGCCCGTACCGGGGCGAGGCGGACGTCGCTGGTGCATGCTTCTGCTTCCTCGTCCAGGTCGTTCGTTCTGGAATGACCTGTTGAAGCCTTTAGGTGTAGTTTCGGGATAGTCACCGTCGCTTTTTGTCATTTAGATATAGTAGTAGCACCCTGATTGCCCAATATAGTGGCCTGTGAAGTTGAAGTGGCATGAACGGACGCGGAGGAGCTGTTGGTCGGTTATCAATGGCATGTGCGCGGTGCGGTGCTTGGCGCGCTTGGAGCGTGTCAGCTGCTGTTATTGACGCGTCTCGGACAGCGGTAGCGTTCCTATTTCTCTGTTTGCGCGACTGTGGCGGTCGTGGCCATGCGGAGGCTGTCGCGGCGGCAGGGCAAGGCCAGCCAGCCGGAGCCGCCGACGCGCGTGGCGGTCGCGGCGTCCAAGTCGTCCAAGCGCGTCACGAAGGCCACGAGCTCGAGGAAGTCAGTCAGTGGAGCGGAGCCGGCCGACGCGTTTAGTGACGCACTGCAGCGCCACGAGCCCAAGCGGCCGGCGACTGCGAGCAGCACAGCGAAGCGCGGGAGTCGCGTCGCCGTCGGGGCTCCGTCGCCTCCCAAGGCTGACAAGGAGAGCGAGGCGAAGACTACCAGTCAACTCGCACCAACTGATAAGGATGAACATGAGGGAGGGGGTGAAGACAGAGACGAGTCGGAGGAGCAGAAGCAGGAGGAAGAGGATGGCGACGCGTCCGGGTTCTACGGCGTGTTCGTGCAGACCAAGCGGTGCGAGACGCTGTGCCGCGACCTCGGTATCACGACGCGCGACATACGCCGCATGAAGCGCAAGTACGATGCCAACGACATGTACAACACGTACGTCTTTCGACTGATTGGCAAGCGGTTCACTGCGTGCTGCTAACGATGGCGTGTCGACTCGTACTCAACTGCGGCTGGCTGGTAGGGGCGAGATCACGCAGGCCGAGTTCTTCTTCATGATCAACGAGACGCGGCGGCCGCTGACCGTCGGCATCTTCATGTTCGCGCGCGTCCCGCGGGATGTCAAGTACTTGTCGTTCGACCAGTACTTGCTGTGCGTCGTGAGCTTCGCGACGCTGACCAAGCCCGAGCTCTTCCAGTACGTGTTCGACCTGTACGACACGGACAAGTCGGGCTCGCTGGACGAGCGAGAGTTCGCCTGCATGAGCCGAGAGCTTCAGAGTCCGCAGTTCAGCTTCCCCGCGAACGTCCAGACTGCGATTCGCATGCTCGGCGGCCAGGACGGCGTGCGCTACCGCGGCCAGAGCGATGACGGGCTCGTGGACTTCGACCAGTTCATGAAGTTCGCGCGCAACTTCCCCGTCGCCTTCTACCCGATCGTCAACATGCACAAGAACGTGCGTGATGCCACGCTCGGAGAGAGCTTCTGGTCGCGTATCGTCGCGAGGAAACTGCGCATCCAGCAGCTCGTGAGCTACATGCGCGCGCACGACGGCGCCGTGCCTCTGCTCACCTTCCGCGAGAAGCTCGCGAGCATCTTTTCGTCCGAGATTTCGGCCATTCGTCACCGCGCCGGGACGCTTTACGCACTCGAGATGGCGCAGCGCCGCAAGCTTGGATGGGACTGAAGAAGACGCACGCGTCGTGTTAATGGTTCCCCGCAGCGTAGATCTTCTTGGCGATCGCGCGCACTCGCGAACCAGACGTCTCCCACCGGAAGATGGAGCACACGAGTCGGTCTTTGATCGACAGCTCCGGCACGCGTCCTTGGTGCGCCTTCATGTGCGCCAGCATATCCTGCACGGCCTTCTTCTCGCGAGTCTTGGCCACCCAGAACGACTCGCCCAGTGTCGACCGTCGCACGTTGCGCTGCATGCGGATGAGCGGGAAGAACGCCGTCAGGTTCTTCTTGACGAGCTTCTCGAAGTCGGCAAAGCTGAACTCCGCAGGTGTCATCCCATCCAGCTGTTGCTGGTTCGACGCTGGGGACGCCGCAACAGCGACCGCCATGACATTCCGGCTCGAGACCATTTTCTTGGTGGCGACTGAGATGTTTTTCGACAAACCCTTGTTCACCGCGCGCAATTCTTCGCCTAGGCTCTGGATCTCGGACGTGAGCATGGCGCCGGACTCGGCGTCGGCGCAGTATTCGTCGTAGAAGAACTTGAGCACTTCGGCCTCGGTGAACGTCGAGAACGTCGCGATGATGGTCAAGTACTGGTCAAATGACAGCCTCGACTGCGTGAGGGGAAGCCCAGCGAGCCGAAACAACCGTCGCGACAGGTTGTGCCGCTCCTCGCCGATCAGGAAGAAGAAGGCACTCTGCGTGATTGTGTCTCTGTTGTTATGCGAGATGAGCACCAAAACATGTTAGCATCCTGAGTGGAGCGCAGCATACGAAGCCCAACGTACGTGTTATCGCCGTCTTCATCGTTGAACTGCCGTCGGAGGCGACGCACGTCATTTCGGCCAAGACCGAGTACTAGGCACAGGTTCTCGAGGTCCTCGGTCTCCACGACATCGTCGTACGCAAGTCCTGTCGAGCGAAGCGCTGCGGCCGCCGCCTTGCCGTCTCCTTCGTGACGCTGCAGGTGCTGCTGGTTCTGGAACTGTGTTCGCGTGTACTGCGATTGAGCGACGGCGTCTTCTTCTTGTGTCGCCTTCTTGTGCGTTGGTGTCGACGCCTTGTTTGATCGAGAGGACTCGGCTTCACCAAACGGTTTGACGTCGTTTCCACCACCGCTGCTGGAAGGCTGAGGCCACCGGCGATTGCCTGTCGGACTGCCTTCATCGGTTGCCCGTTGGCTTCGTTGCGATCCGAGGATCACGTCAGGTGCTGAGCCAGATCGGGGCATCTGCGAGCTTTCTGGTAGTGGCGAGAGGGTCGTTGGCGAGACGGAGAGGAAGGATCCGGTTGTTTCGATCTGGTTGGTAGACTCCTGCGCGGCTTGGTCCGGCGAGAATGGCGTCACGCTGGTACTGGTGGTGGTGCTTGACGGCCGTGCGGCAGCCACCGCGATCTTGCTGGGCTGGGAGCTTGCGGTGATCAGAGTTCCCTGCGACACATGGCGAGACCGCAGCGGACTGAGGCGGGCCGGCCGCACGCTCGACGAGCTGGCCATGGCTTCCGTTGATGAATCCCGCGACAACCTTTGCGTCGAGCCTCCGCTCCTCCGCGTCGATGAAATCTCAGCTGCAAAAGCTGCGAGCGAGGAAAACGCGCCAAGACAACAATAGCAGCAAGCTCTGACCTGTGGTCACGGAGCCGACTCAGCAATCGTCGGCGTATTTTTGGCTGCGCGAAGACGCAAACGTGAAGCTGCTATCCTTGACGCCCACTGGCTGTGTTTGGTTGGCCCAATGTGCGCGTCTTGTCCTGGTGGTAACGCGTCGATCGATCAGCCGTGCACTTGGAGCGCGGACACCCAAGAATCGCATTGATCTTCAAGCGAGAACCGCCGCAAGATGCCAACTGAAGCCCTCGTCCGACCGGAGAACGCGCGCAAGAAGAAGCCCAAGAAGAAGAAGAAGAAGGCGAGCCACGCGAAGCAGATCGCCTCCGGGAACGCACCAGACGACGTCTCTATCAGAGAGAAGAAGTCTGCACTGCCCGCACCATCTGGAATCCAACGAGTCGCCGTGAAGCAGCCATCAATTCCGCTTGGGCTCGGGAGGAACGCGACTGATAACACTGCGATCGCCAGTTCTGCATCGCCCCAGCTGGCTGTCGCTCCGGAAGATATCCCGAAAGGGAACTACGGCTATCTCGTGTCGACCAGGCGAGTCGAGCAGCTGTGTCTGTCGCTGGGGCTCTCGCGCAGGGACGTCTGGAAGCTGCAGCGGGTTTTCGCGCGCGAGGATCTTCACGGCGACGGCGAGATCACATCGGACGAGTTCTTCACGATCATCAAGGAGGACAAGCGCAAGCTCACGGCGGGCATCTTCGAGCACGTGGGACTGCCGGCCAACCCTCGGCGGCTCTCCTTCGACGACTTTGTGCTCTGCGTCGTCACTTTCTCGACCTACTCACGTGAGGAGCTGATGTTGTACGCGTTCACCGTCTTCGACAAAGACGACTCTGGCGCCATGGACGCGAGCGAGCTGAGCGCCTTCTGCGGGGACCTCAAGAACCGGCAGTTCTTCTTCGGGAAGAACGTCGAGACAGCGCAGAAGAAGCTCGCCGACAAGGAAACCAAGCGGCCCGGCGCAATCCGCGATGGACTGGTGGACCTCGAGGACCTCACCAAGGGAAGCACGCAGTTCCAGGCCGCCTTCTACCCCATCATGCAAATGCAGCGCAACATCCGTGCGGCAACTCTCGGCGAGGACTTCTGGGAGGCGACAGTGCTTCGGAAACAGCGTGTCGAGGTGGTAGTCCACTACATGCGCCTCCATGGCGGCCACCTACCGCCAATGACGATCAGGCAGAGACTGCGGTCATTACTTCACCCAGACATTTACCTGATTCGAAGGGTAGCGGTCCTCAAACACGCGGAGGAACTCCGGCAGCGCCAAGAGCAGGATGAACTGCAGAAACAAGCAAAAGAGCAAGAGCGACTCATGGAAGAGCAGCAACAACCACTCACGTAGCCGACGGGAACTGCAGCATCCACACTCCAGGCAACCTGGGAGCGCAACGAAGTGTATTCGGGTCACGGTAACACCAACATGCCAAAGACTCACCGGACAATGATGGCCGTGACGTCTACCGGATCAAATACAGGATCAGGAGCACCGTCAGCACGACAGTGACCGTGAGCTTGAAGAAGAACGTCCGGGAAATGGCAGTGCTGTCGGGCGAGATGGTCACCTGCGCTCGCAGCACGTTGCTGCGAATGACAAGAGGCGACGCGGGCGTGCCATTCGCGACAGCTTCTTCGCGATTCGACTGCACCTTTCTCGTCGCAGTCGCGAGAGTCGTCTTGAGCCACTCCAACGTCGGCAGAGGCCTCGATCGGCCGTTCGCTAGCTCGAACATGTCGCCGAACTCGTCTTCAAAGGCTGTTTCGAGTCCGGCAGCGAAGTCGAGCTGCACCGAACGCAGCCGCAAGTTAAACACCATGACCACAACGAATCGAGGAAGTAACCGGCAAATATAAGTATACCGTGGTGACGGATTGACCGCGGAACGACGCGTCTGCGAGGCCGAAGTCGAAAATCCGAGTGATGAGCGTATTGAAGAACCAGTTCGGCAGCGGGAGCAGCACCATGACGCTGTGAATAGGCAAATAGGTCGCCGCGATCGGATCCGGAGCCCACAGCGCTGCCGAAGCCGAGCCTTTGCCTTCGCGCTCGTTGGCTTGAGCGGCGTTGCTAGCCATCACAATCTCCAGGAGGTCGCGCATTTCGGTGAGTGCCTGGAGGTAAATGAGGCGCACATTCCGGTCGCGCAAGCCTTCGTGGATGCTGAGACCCGTGAGAGCGTTGACGTAGTAGAACGTCCGAAGCATCGTCGAGCCCCACTTGAGCGCTGAGGTGGTCACGGCGAGAAATCAAGACAGGGGTTCTCAGTTCGCCACCCGAACACCTGACGCAGGCGAGGGCAGTGGCAAGAGCGACGCGGATGTACTCACCCTGCACGTTCCGGCGACTCAAAACCTGGATGCCCGTGCTCTCCAATAGGTCGACGGCGAAGAGCGCGGCCACCTTCTCCTGCCTGCAGCCATGGTCACATCACGCGTGAGTCCTCACTGACGACTGTATCGTCAGCATTCGCTGGCGCTCACTTACGCGAGGCGCTCCATGAAGTAGCAGCCCTCGGTCACCTGACGCAGCACCCCCTTCTCGTCCTCCGCGACTTGAAATCCCACGCCTCCGTGCAGCACAATTGCGTCCGGAAACCTGCCAGCGACGTGAATTGCCTTCAGAACACTGCATCCACCGGCCCCACCAAGGAGATGGCTCGTACGCCTGGCTGAGCTGCGCCAGGCGCCGCATGGTCGTCTGCAGACTCAGCACCACGCGATTCTGCTTGGCGTCAGCCTTCTTGAACCTGATCAACCCGTAGTCCGCAGTTAGTCGGCCGCCATGGCGTCGGATCCAACGGCGAGACCGCACCGCTTGTCCAGTTTCTCGGCGGTCGAGAGCGTCGCGCTCGTGTCCAGCAGCAGCACCCACAGCGTGCAGTCCGCGAGCGCGTCCAGGTCGCCAGTCTCCTTGTACGCGTCCGCGGGCAGCCGCTGTTCCTCGATGACCACGCCATCGGAGCGCAGCGCGGAGGCCGCTTCTGCACGGGTCCCCGGCCCGGCTCGACCGTTCCTGGCGTCCCCAGACACCCCCACGACCGCCACGCGACCGCACAGACCGCCCGCCGCCAGACATAGACCCACGTAGCGCGCGACCAGCTCGTTCTCGCGCGAGCGGGCGCTCCCGGCCGTGTACAGCACGCCCACCGCCGGCCCTCGCGCGTCGCCGCCTTTCGCGTCCGGCTTGGTCATCTTCGTCGCTCGCTCGTCTTGGTGACTTGGAAAATGTATGCTGAGCAATCTGCAATGACGCGTGTGCGCGTTGAACTGAAAATGTCAGAGTGATGTTCACATGGTTTGTATCGACGAATTCATGTCGGTTATCGTTTGTACTTTGGCGTGGAAGCCAGGAAAGAGAAGCACACACGATCGCAGTGGAGAGTCGAGCGGCGGAGGGTCGGAAGTCCGCGATGCCCAAGTTCTACGGCGCGACGCGGTGGGCGCCGAAGCTGATCGTGCTGCAGATGATCTGCATGCAGGTGCGCCCCTCTCTGCGCTCTCGATCGCGCCTCTCGCGGCCCGAAACGGAGGGGAACTCGGGGTTCAATCTAACTCGTCATGCCGCATCCGCTAGTGCTCGCATTACGTGGCGCGCGGGCTGTTCCTGGCGCTGTGCCACGGCTCGAGCGCGTCCTTGGACCAGTTCTTCGCGTACCACACGCACTCGCTCGCGACGGTCGACGGTATCAAGAACTGCCTCGCCGTACTGGCCGCCAGCCTCGTCAGGTAGGCTTTGCTCTCGTTGTCATGCCCTTGGCCATGCGATCTCGACACTCGATGGAGACCGAGACCAACTCGCTCATGCTGCTGCTGTGTGATGTCGCAGCGCCGTGTGTCTGTGCGTGTTCGTGGAGCGCGCCAAGAAGTGTCTGGACTTTGGCGTGACGCTCTACTTCATCGACCTGCTGGTCCAGTGCTTCTACCTCGAGTTCCCCAAGACGTGGCACTGGTGGCTCGTGCAGGTCGCGGCGACGGCCGTGACGGTGCTGCTCGGCGAGTATCTGTGCTCGCGGCGGGAGCTGGAGGAGATCCCCATGATCGACCTCTTCAGCAAGCGCGCGCGCCACTAGCGGCGGCCAGAGGGCGGGCAGGGGGCCAACGCCTCCGGGTTGGTTCCTCCATAAAGTAAATACAGGCACCTCGCCACCGCCTAGCCTATCGCCCCGCAGGCTTCTCGAGCAGGAACGTGACCATGTCCAGCTGCATCGTATACGACCGTTCGAGGCGGTCCATCGCGTTTCGCACGGCAACGTCTGTGGCGCGGAGCGCGGGCAGCAGCGCCGAGTACTCGAGCGCCGCGATCAGGTGCTCAAGGTTCTCGTCGCGAAGGAACTGCGGCGGCAAACGCAGGTGCGAGATGCGCGGCAGCTTAGTGATCTCCTTCAGGATCACCGACGGCGGCACGTGCACGCGAGAGAGATCCAGCCGCTGAAGTGTCGCCGCCTGCGTCAGCGCCAGCGCGCGGATCCACGAGGAACTCACGTCCGGAGGCGCGACGACGCTCACGAACCGCTCGTTCGCGAGGCCCGTCTCCTCCAGCGCCTGCGCGAAGAACCGCGCACCGAGTGCCGTCCGCGGCGTCAGTTCATCTGCTAGCACGCTCACGGGTGCTTCACTGGATGAAACGTCGACCATGCCGACGTTCGTTGAGCTGCGGTACCACGCGAGCACGCGAGCCCGGTACTCGCCAACGTCGCGGAACGACCCGGCTTCCCAGTCCGTGTACCGAACGATGTTGGACGACTGCGACGCACTCTCCGCGCCGGAGACGACGAACTCGTGCTGCAGAAGCCGGTCGACTGACATCGCGTTCGTCATGAGCAGAAACTTGGCGTACTCGAGGAAGGACCGCAGTCCCCGCGGGAACTCGGTCGGGTGTCGGAGCAGCAGCGTCAGCAGGGCGATCGTGTTGGAGTCGGCGAAGCGTCCATGTGCCCACACTGCGATCGCGCAGTTCAAGACCGACTGAATCATCGAGAAGCTGGCAGTTGTGCGATGGAGCAGGCCGAGCCCGCCGCGAGCCCCGCCCGGAAGACCGGCGCCGAGGCCGTGCGGGAGCACAGCCGCCGCCGCCGCAAGTGCAGCAGCTGCTGCGTCGACTGGGGCGACCTCCTCTCCTCGTGGCTCGAGCATGTCCACGTCCTGGAGAACCTCTCGGTCCAAATCTGCGTCAACCGCCAGCGGGCGAGGAGCAGCGAAGTCAAACGCAGGTTCTGCCGAGTTGCTCGACGCTGGTCGGAGATGCCTGCGGTTGTAGAATAGCTGGAATAGCGGGCTAGTTGGCATAGAGGACAACACTCCCTCCATTGCCTCGGTGGTCTCGGCTTTCTCTTCCGTGTCCTCGTGGAGACCCAGGAACGACTCGCTTGGACACTCTCCGCCGAGCACAACGACGATGTTGGCCAGCGATATGTCAATGTGCTCCACGCGAGCAGCCTTGAGTGCTCGCACTGCCAACAGCATCTGCCGGATGAATGACCGCAGCGAAAACTCCGACACGGTCTTCTTGGTGCCGAGCCAGGAGGCGAGGTTGACTCGATCCCGCCCATCGACCACGCTGAACACGTCCTCCTCTTCGGTTGATGCAGTGCCGCCGACGTGCCGAGCGTTCAGCTGGGTACGATTCCGCGCATCGACGTTCCGGTTGTTTGTGGCGGCAAGAAGTCCAGCAACTCGGTTCTGGATACCTCTCTCCGGCGCTGCAGCTACCGGGGCTTCTGTCGACGAGGCAGGATCGATACCAAGAGCGGCGACACCGGTGCGATGAGCAGTCACCAAGTGCACACTAGCCGTGGGCTCGAAGTCGAGCACGTCTTGGCCGTCCATGTCGATAAGCGACGATATCATCGCTGAAGCATCCTGCCCGGCGGAGTCCATTGCAGCCTGAAGCGTCTGTGGTTGTGGCTGCTGCTGCTGGATGGCACCCGCCTCACTTGTTATAGGAGCTGCAACGACAGGTACCGCAACGGCAGGCACCGCAACGACAGGAGCGGCGTCACCACCCTGGTTCCGAACCCGCAGCTCCATCTCCAAGAGCCTCTGCAGTTGCTCGTTCCGGTCGTTCCCTCGGGTTTGCAGCAGCGCCATGAGAGCCCGTCGGCGCTCGTCCACTCGTCGGGGAAGCGACCAGCCGCCATTACCGCCGGCCGATGCAGCGGCCTCTTCCACGACCGGCGACTGCGCGAGCCGCAAGCGCCGGAAGATCATAAACACCTGGACGGCCGGCACGTGCTTGTCGAGCCCCAAGAGCTCGCGCATCGGGTATCTCTCCGCGGGCGTGACGAGTCGCGGCTCCCAGAGCAGGTCGAGCCGCGCGAGCCGTCTCCAGCGGCGGCACGCCTGCCCCGCGACGAGCAGCTCGCCGCTCGTGAAGAACTCAAAGAGCAGCAGCTCGAGCCCGCCGAGCGCGTCCACGCCCGGCTGGGCGTGCGCCGGCGCGTCGCTCGGCTCCTCTCTGCGCTCGTCTCGCTCCCACGCCGCTTCGGCCGCGGAGAAGACCATTTCGGTGGAGAACCGCAGCGGCTGCGCCGCCGTCCGCGCGGGATCCGTCCGCCGCGCGTCAGCCGACGGGAAGAAGCGGAAGCGGTCGCGCGCCGCGCGCAGCGCCTGCAGTTTGTCTCGGCACCGGCGCTCCTGCTCCACCAGCGGGTCCTCGTCGGTCGCCGCGCGCGGCGAGTAGGGCGTGGGCGGCGGCACGTAGCTCTCGTTCTGGATGAAGCGGCTCCAGTGCGGCCGCTCGCCGCTCATGTCGTCGTTCTCGTCGTCCTCGTTGCCGTCGGCGGAAGCGGACGCGCAGGCGGGGGAGAGGCGCGTCTGGCTCAGGCGCTGGCTCGGGTTCTGCGGCTGTGTGCTCGCCGCGGGAGCAGGGGCCGTCGCCGCGGACGTGCCGCTTCGCGGCCTTTCCATACAATCGGTTTCCCTTCCTCGGTGCCTGCCGCCCGTTTCCGTCGATGTGCTTGCTGGCTGCTGTTCCGCGAAGGTGCTGGAGGATTAGGAGGTTGGAGACAACGTTTTGCTGCTATTTGAAGGGTGAAAGAGGTAAATAGAGGGTGAATCGCGCGGTCTATGCAGCGGATTAGCGCTAAAAAGGACCAGAAGAAGCTAAAACATACATGTTAAGGTATAATACCGAGTGTGCTTAGTCAGATTGATTGTGGAAACGAAAGGCCAAATTGAAGCAGTTGTTCACTTGTGCTCAGTATCGTTCTAAGTTTACCCGTCTCACATTTCAACTCAGATTTCTGACACTTTCTTTTTTTTCCCACCGAACACTTCTTGAACGTTGGCGGTGGGCACTTCTTCCCATTCCCGCATCGCCCAAGCCCGAGATCCCGGCGTCCGTCCGCCTCTGAGACGTCCGCAGCGCGTGGCGACCATGAGCGCGTCCAGCCGGCCGGCCGGCAGCGCGGGCGACGAGCTGAGCCTCAAGTT
>JAADYB010000904.1:0-11467 GCA_023338075.1 Phytopythium litorale | reverse complement strand
TGTGCCGGGGACGGCGCCGAGCTGCCACATCATCGGCACTGGGAAGCCCGCGACGCTTGCCAGCGCGACGAAGAAGCCTGTGTAGCCACACGCGGTGCCAGCAGCGATCGCAACGCACCGGGCTAGCGACAGATGGAGCGGCGCGACCATCGTGACCATGTGGCAGGTCCCGAGGAGCGTGACAATGAACATGGACAGCGCAATCCGCAGCCAGAAACCCCAGTTCGCTCTCCACCCCTCCCGTGGCGGTTGCAGCGGGATGCTCTCGAGCAGCAGCATTGTTGCCAGCGCTGGAACCGGGGTCGCGACACACACCGAGACTGCGCGGAGGAGCGACGTCGTGTTGCTGTAGTGGCGAAGACTCTCAAGCCGCTCGATCGAGTACTTGCCGTAGTACGCCACGTCCATTGAGGTCCACAACTGCACGAGCCGGTTGGCCGTGACCGAAGAGATCAGGCGGGTTAGCCACGGCGCTGGATCAGCCCGAGAAGCCTCCCGGTCGCTCTCGACGACCGCGGGGGTGATTCGCATGGGTGGTCGCTTGGGAGTGGTCGCAGGGCTATCTCTGCAGGAAGGCTGTTGGTCTCGAGGTGAGTGACGTCGTCGCGACGAGTTCACACTTTAGGACGGACGGAAATAGACCAAAGAGCATGGGCAAAGCTGACAGGCACCGACGTGTCGTCCTTCACACCTGCGTCGTTTTCGAGCCTGACCAGGTTGTTGGCCAGCTCAGATGGATGGACGTTCCATTCTTGTGTCGAAAGAACCCGCTGCGGTGCGGCGCGCATGTCCAGGATTGAGTCTACGGTTATCGTCACGATGAAATTGTCGGGACACCCAGGGTTTCAACTCGACCTGTCGCGGTTCCAACTGGCTGATCCGCGATCGTCACAACCCAATCGCGCTCGGAGCAGACCAACCCAGAGCCACAGACTCGACAGCCGCGATGCAGCAGCAGCAGCCAAGCGGGCTGCGTGGCAAATACGCTGGCCCTGGTGGCGTGCACGCGCGCCACTTCGAGCTCTATCCGCTCGCGGCGTGCGTGGCCGTGGGGATCGCGCTCTTCGGCTTCTACAACGCGTGGGACTTCACGGAGAACCCCGACATGAACTTGCGCCGTCACCGCCGCGAGACGCCAACTTGGGAGCGCTACCAGCGCCAGGAGGGCGAGCGATACATGGCGCACCGGGCTCCGATCGCGCATCTCCGCGCGAACCCGGTCAACCGCGCCGCCACGAGCATCGAGGACGAGAAGGTCTCGGCGGGGAAGCAGCGCGAAGAGTGATTGCGCTTCATCGACGGGTGACGGCGCGCCTGGAATGGGCTTGGATGGTTGAGGGCCGCGCTCCGTGCGTATGAACAGGCAGTGGGTCCTCTAGCGAGGCGATAGCAACGACTCACTCGAGTGTTCCGAGTTGAATCCGATCTGCAGTTGACCGAGTCGCCCGAGTTGGAAGCTGCATCTCAGTGCGAGTCGTTGATGCTCGGGTTTCGAGTGATCCACTTGAACTGGAAGGTGAAGTCCGTCCCTGCAGCGAGCCAATGACGCGTTAGTATCAAGTCGTGTCCGTCCTAATGATTGCAAGGAGACTCACCATAGTGGACGAGCTGGAACTGGATGAGCGTCACGATCCAGACGATGAGCTTGCCCTGAACGATCGAGCGCTGGTGCTCTAGCACATACGCGAGCTGGTGCAGCGGCGAGAAGCCCAGCCGAGCTTGGAAGCCCTTGTGCAGCAGCGCCATCGCTACCACCTGCGCCAGCGACGCGGTGACGATTGTGATGTCGGGGCTCTCGATGAAGCTGTGGTGGGTCACGTGAGGGAAGAATTCGTTGTTGCTCAGATTGCGCACGACTGCTGTGTGTACGAGGTAGACCAGCGGCACGACGCACTCGACGAAGCGGTGAAGCATCAGGTACTCGCAGTGGAACAGCAGGTGCAGCGCCTGCGTGAGCAAGTCCGTGCGAGCTGTTCGTTCCCACGCCTCGGTGGGAGGACGAGACGCGGTGTCGGGGGCTGGTCTCACTGCCGGAGTTGATTCACATGGGCTGGACTTGACTACAGCGTCTCCGCCGGGTTGTGTTTCGCCTTCATAGCTCGATTCTGCTGGAGGCACTACAACAACTTTCGAGTCGGAATCTGTTGAAGACGCGCCTACCGTGCGGTGTGACGCCTGCGTAGTCTCTACCAACTCCGTCTGGACGAGCGCTGCGTCAATGACGGCAGAGGTCGGGCGAGGCGTCGGCGGCAGTGGCGGTCCAATCACAGTCAAGCTGCGACTGGAGAGACGCTTCATGATCGTCCCAACCTGATGGACCACTCCATTGTCGACGAGAGCGAAACGCGCCTTGCGTCCGTCCCGGTAGATCCCGCGGCTGAACAACTTCCTCACCATCGCCTTGTCCTCCGACGCAAGCGGATGAGCCAGACATGCATTGAGGCAGACGTGTCGAAGCCTTGATGGGTCCATATGCTCCGGCTGCTCTGCGAGTCGTGCCACTGCCCGCATGAACCCTGCCTGACTCGAAAGCATCGGCGATCCCGACTCTGTGTCGTGCGTTCGAATCTGCCCAAGCAGCGCGAGGGTCGGCGCCGCCCCCGCGCTGATGCGCCGCAGCGACCACGCCGCTTCCAGGATATCGATCCCCATGAGCGTCAGCGCCGTTGTCATGGAGCCAGCGTTGTGCATGCATACGGCCATGTACATCGAGTTGAAGACGTCGACGAGCAAGATGACGGTCACGGGCAGGTAGTCGGTGAGGTGGCGCGCAGATCGCGCGACAACGTTCTTCAGCACGAGCTTCATCAACGGGAGCCCAGGCACCAACAGCTTCTGCGCGGTCGGCGACACCGACACGAAGAGCGTCGTGTACGCTGGATAGATGATCATGAGCGCCGTCTTGATGACCAGCATCTTGAACAGCCACAGCAGTTGAGGGCGGAGGCCGTACGCGGTTGTGAACGGCGTCGAGCCGATCGCCACGCGCGCCATCACGATCGCCAGCACGCCGGAGGGGAAGATGCCGAGCACGAGCTGGAATGGGACGGGGAACACGCGCTGCGCCAGGCTGTAGACGACGCTGTTGTAGATGGCGGAGACGGCCGCGGCAATGCAGCCGCGCTTCCAACGGGGTAGCGCCAGCTCGGGGACCTTGCTCTTGGCGATCGTGAGGATGAAGAAGGTCGAGATGAAGCTCGTCAGCGAGAAGCGCACCCAGACCGCCCAGTGGTGCGCGCCGGCTTGCCCGAAAGGAGACTTCAGCGGGATCAGCTCGAGCAGGATCGAGATCGCCAGTGCCGGCATCGGAGTCACCAGGCACACGATCCACACGTGAGCCAGTGGCGAGGAGGCGCTGTACGCGTCGACGGAGAGAAGGCGCTCGATCGAGTAGGAGTTTTGGTGCGTCACAAGAAGACGGCGCCAGACGTCAATCACACGCGTCCAGTACGGAGCGAGGCGCTTGCGAAGGTCTCGAGAGCCATGCGACGCGTTCGTGCCCATGCTCAGTGGCGGCGACTGCTGGTTGAATCTCTCAGTGAGCACGTTGGGCGGTTCTGGAGAGAGGACAGTAAAGATAGATCAATCCGATGGGGACAACAGCTCGACCGCTTCAGAATTAAAGCCTATTTCGGGCTTGACGTGACGAATGACGCGCTCAGTCTTGATGCGGGAGCCACTCGAACTTGAAGCTGAAGTCTGCGCCTGTGAGCCGTGACTGGTCAGTGCCATCAATCCACGACAATCGATGCCGAGAGCGCGCTGCAAGCGACTCACCGTAGTGCGTGAGCTGGAACTGCAGCAAGATGATGATCCACAGCATGAGCTTGCTCTGCACGAACTCGGCCTGGTTCTCGAGCACAAACGCGAGCTGGTACATGGGCGAGAAGTGGAACGTGCGCCGCAGCGCCGCGTGGATGATCCCCAGCGACAGCAGCTCGGCCAGTGCGTACGGAAGCACGTTCTGGATAGTGGACGTCGACTCGGACAGGTGCGAGTAGTGGACAGCGTTCGGCAGCTGCCGCATCACGGAAAAGTAAATCACGTACATGAGCGGGATGATGCACTCGACATACTCGAGCAGCACCAGGTACTCCGTGTGGAACAGCATCTGCAGCGTCTGGAAAAGCAGCCGCGTCTTGTGGTTTGCTGCCGCCGCTGAAAAAGACGCGTCCGTCTCGCGCGCGTCCAGCACTGGTCCTGATCTAGCGGAGTTGCGCACACTTTGCTTCCTCATCGTTGATTGGTATATCTCGGTGATGGTCGGCAAGTTGCTGGCTTGGCGCGGGCCGATTGCGATGGGGATCACGCTGACGACAGACATCCTACGCCCAGAGAAGAGGCCGCGCTCCCTTGCAGTCGCCCCACCCGATCGAGGCATCTCTGCGGCCACGAACTTGGCTAGCCGTGCTCGACGTCCATCCGCGTAGAGCCTCATGCTTTCGAGCTGCTGCAGCTTGATGAGGCTCTCCTGACAAACATGCTGGTCGAGGCACGCGCGCAGGCGGATCTTGCGCAACTGTGCGATGTCGAGTTGGTCCGGTCGCGCGCTGATGCGCAGCACGATCGCGATGAAGTCCACCCTTGTGGGTCTCGCAGTCTCATCGTCCGCATTGCGAGTGATCACGAGCTGTAGCAGCTCCCGCAGTGCCCTGTTGCGTCTGTTGATACCGCGCAGCGTCCACAGCAGCTGGACCCAGTTGCTGCCGATGATCAGCATCCCTGTAGTGGTCGAGCTCGCAGTTTGCATCGACACGGTCAGGTACAGCGCGTTGAACAGGTCGACCAATAAGACCACGATGATCGGGATGTAGTCCTCCAGGTGCTCGGCCGCGCGTGACACGAGGTTCTTCAAGACAATCTTGAGAACGATGAGTCCGAGGACGAGCGTATTCTGGAGCAGCGTCGGGGCCGGCTTGAAGAGTGCGCTGTAGGCTGGATACAGAATGAGCAGCAGTGTCTTGACCAGCAGCATCTTGGCGAACCACTTGAGCTGCGCGCGGAGGCCGACGCTGACGCGAAACAGGTTGATGCCCACGACCAAGACCATCATCACTGAGCTGAACAGGATGAGAGGGATCATCCCGGTCATGAGTAGGAACGGGATGGGGAACACCCCCGCGTCCGCGATCGCGAGCACCAGGGACACGTATCCGAGCGTGCTGCCAACACTGATGACGACGATTTTCTTCGTCGAAAGCCGCAGCTCCGGGATCTTGTTCTTCACCATGATGCTCAGCGCCAGTGTGATGGTGAACGCTGTCAGTGCGACGCGGACCCAGAGAGCCGCGTCATGCCTCCATCCGTCGCGGAATGGCGATCTCAGAGGCATGATCTCGATCGCGATGATCGCCACGAGCGACGGGAGAGGCGTGAGCAAACACACCAGGACCACCCGAGCGCGCGACGCCTTATGGCAGTATTCCTGAAGCGCATAGAGTCGCTCGATCGAGTACATGCCGTGGCGGCTGATCTGCACGTTTTGCCAGGTCGCAATGGCAAACCACCACCACCGGGTGATCGATTTGAGCACACGTGGCGCCATGCCGACCCCGATCGGCGTGCGGAACGAGGCCTGCAAGCAGCAAATACTGTGCAGCAACCTTGAGCTCGTGACCTTGGCCTCGCTCCTCCCACCTCTGAGCAGAAACATGAACATTCTCCCAAGAGAACATACCAAAAACAGATCTTCCTGGTCCGCGAAAGTTTTTTATAGCGGCGCGACGAAGATCAGGCCAGATCGGAACACCGCGCCGGTTTCTGCGTACAGCACGGCATTGACAGAATTAGCTTCAAGTTCAAGACGATTCATCGTCGCACCCATTGCCCTGCACTTCTTCGCCAGAGCACACAGACAGCACCGAGCTCTAGCGCAAAATTGGTTCGTGAAAGCAGTCTTCAATAGGATTGGTGAACCCGAACTCGTCCCTACGCGTCGTTCACATAAATCTCCGCGCCATCCTGGGGCCAGTCGCGAATGGTGTGAGCGGATGGATAGCGAGAGACCGAATGAAATGCAGCTCACAAACCTGGACGCCAAAGTATCCGATCTCCGCGCTGTCATCGTCCAGCGGAACAGGGATGCTCTGCTCAACAAAACACCAAATCAACCACGGTCAGCTTCGCGAGAGGAGACTGACTTCGTTTGCCGATGGCAAAATCGCACCTTTGAGCCCATGCTGAACGACAGCATCTGCGCTGTGGTCGGCAACCCAAACTTTTTCTCGATCAAGAGCTTCAACTGGCTGATCTTCATCTTCTCGGGGATTTTCTTTGTCAGCGGCTCGAGCGTTGTCGCCTCCATCGAAAATGGAACGATCTTCACAGCGATCAAGCTTGAAGACAGCTTTGCTGGTCCAGTTGACGCCCCACTGCCACCCTCGCCGCCGAAATTAGCAGCGATCTCCGGGTAGAGTCGTTGAAGCGAGTCAAAGCGAGGGTGACTGGAGAGAATGCGTGTTCGCTCGTCAGTGCTGCCAGTTACCACTGCAAGCTCGTGCAAGATGCGCTTCAAGTACAGCTGCTCGCAGTCTCGGCGCTCCTTGATGGTAACCTCGCTCGAATTGAACACCGCGATATTGTCTGTCCGCGCCACGATGATCATACGCGCCTCCCCGATGCCCATGTGAGCTATCAGCGGGTTCCGCGCAAACCGAAGCGTGTCGAGTCGCGGGTACTGGTTCAGAGCGTCGATCGATGACCACGAGTCGATCATGTTGTCCGTGACCGACAGCGACTGGAGCTCGAGAAACGCAGGCCGTGGTGCACGCGTCACGAGCGACCCGATCTGGTTGTGATTCACCATCAGCTGCTTCAAGCTAGGCAGCACGACCCCAAGCGTCTCGTGGACCAGCGACCACGCTCGGAACCGGTTCAGACTCAAGTCAAGGACCTCCAGTGTCTTCATCCACGACAGTTGAGTGTTCTTCTCTGCCTTGCCAAAGTCCGCGAGATCCTCGTCCGAGTACTCGTTCTCCGCCACGTGCAGCTCCACCAGCTGCGGGAAATGGCAGTCCAGAAGAGTCATCAGCTGGCTCCACGGCGTCGCCGTCTGGTTCAGCACGAGAACCCGCACGCCTGGGAAGACGAGGGCGTCGTCCACCGCGCTCGAGCTGTCGTAGGCCAGTCGGTTGCCGCTCAGGATGAGCGTGTCGAGCAGCGGCAGCTCCTTGACGATCGGGAAGACTTCGCGCCACGACGGGAACAGGTTGCCGCTGAGGTCCAGCTCCGAGATGCTGGGCACGAGCTGCGCTAGTTCCCCGGGTGCTAGCGTGCCCAGCGACGCGACCCGGCAGCCCGCGAGCGAGATCTTCTCGACGGTCGCCAGCGTCTGCTGGGTCTTGAGCTTCTCCACGCCCACGAGCTCGATGGGCTTCTGGCTGCCCAGCGCCGTGCCCACCTCTCCCGAGACGACCACGTCGCGCGGATCCAGCGGCACGCGGCCGGCCGCCAAGCTCGCCGCGCCGTAGCGCTCGCGCAGCCTCTCGACCAGCGACCCGCGCGGCGACCGGAACTTGGACGCCTTGAGGAACGAGCACTTGAAGCCCTCGGCGCGCGGCGCCGGCCCGTCGAAGTACCGCACGCGCTCGCCGGTCGGCAGCGCCACGCTTCCGTCGTTCAGTCCGCGGCCCCACGCGTCCCACTCGACGCCTGCCATCGTCGTCACCGGTCAGTCGTGTGCGTGTACCCCCCTCCCCAGCCTTTCTCGGCGTAACCCAGCGGGATGGTGCCTCCCACGCACCGTAGTAGACGGCCGCCGCGTCCTTGGACGTCGCCACGGGCCCCACGTAGCGCACCGTCCCGCGCGCGCCGTCCGCGTCCTGCACGCGCTCGCCCACCGCCAGCGCCGCCGCCGTCTCCTCGGTCGCCATCCCTGCCTTTCTCGCCTGCCTGCCTGCCTTCCTGCAAACGTTGCCGATCTGAAAGTGATCCACACAGGGGTACACGTACCCCGACCCAGTGTACCCTCAGTAACCGCACCTAGTCGACCACCCCGGGTACTCTCGCACCCGCCACCACCGGCGGCCAGTCAAAAGCGCCTGCCATTCGCACCGGCGCATCCATCAGCTCCAGCTCGGCTCGCGTCTCGGTCTCTCGGTCTCTGAAGGCGATGGCGGCGCTCCTGCAGGCAGCGGCGCGTCTGCGGCCGGCCAGCGCTCGTCTGCGGCTGGCGGCGCTGCAGTCAGCGGTTCAGCGCGGCGACGCGCGGCGCCTAGAGCCCGCGACGAGTCCGTGGACGTGGACGCAGACGCAGACGCAAACGCGCGGCGTGTGGCAGTCGCGCGCGCTGCTCAAGCGCAAGGGCGGGGCGTCGGCGTTTGTGAGCAAGCCGTCGGGCCCGTTCCGGCAGAAGGCGGTCAAGACCAAGGACAAGCTCAAGAAGGGCGTGGCGCCGCACCGCACGCACCTGGAGAGCATGCGCGAGCTCAAGTCGCTCGAGAAGGCCAACGTGCGCAACGAGCGCGCGTGGGACCAGCTGGAGCAGGACGCCGAGCTCTCGCGCGAGCTGGACGCGGCCTTCGACTACCTCAACAACCTGGGTGTGCAGGGCGACTACGTGTACGAGCCCGAGCCGACACTGGCTGACCTGGACGCGCGCGACGCGCTGGCCAAGCTCAACGCGTTGGCGCGCGGCGACCCGGACGTGCTGGCCGAGGTGGACGGCGACCGCAAGGAGCTCGCGGTCGAGGACTACAACTTTCTGCTGCGCGTCTACGCCGTCAAGGGGCAGCACAAGGAGGCCAACGCGCTGCTGACGCGCATGGAGAAGAATCTGCCGCCGCCGCTGGCCGCGCTGGGCGGCGACCGGCCCGTGGTGGCGGTCGCCAGCAGCAACGGCAGCGTGGACCTGGCGCTGCTGGACGAGCTGGACGGCGTGCCGCACCGCGTGTCGCCAGATGCGCACTCGTACATGTACTACGTGTGCGCGCTGGTGGCGTCGCGGCAGGCGGCGGCGGCCGTGCGCACGCTGGGGCGGATGAAGGAGCGCGGCGTGCTGCCGGACGTGCCGACGTACAACTCGGTCATGAACGCGTGCGCCAAGGCCGGCAAGGTGCAGTGGGCGTACAACGTGATGGAGCGCATGCAGGTGGCGGGGCTCGTGCCGGACAAGGCGTCGTTCACGATCCTCATGAACTCTGCGATCGCCGAGAACGACCTGGACAAGGCGTTCGAGACGTTCCACCTCATGCGGTCGCACATCGCCGAGCCGGACGTGGTGGCCTTCTCGTGCCTCATCCACGGGTACGCCAAGGTGGGCCGCGTGGAGCGCGCGCTCAACCTGTTCGAGGACCTGCTCGAGAGCGGGCTGACGCCCACGCAGGTGACGTTCAACTCGCTCATGAACGCGTGCGCCAAGTCGCACTACTACGCGCACAAGGCGGTCGAGTTCTACCACGAGATGCAGGAGCTGTACGACTACGTGCCCGACCTGTACACGTACAACACGGTGCTGCACGCGTGCGCCAAGCACGGCGACTTCATCCAGGCCGAGCAGATCGTGCGCCACATGGAGCGCCACCGCGTGCCCAAGGACGAGTTCACGTACAACACGCTCTTCAACGTCTACGCGCGCGCGCAGGTCAAGAGCATCGTGGACAAGGCGCCGCGCAACGCCAAGCCGGCGCCGGCGCCCGAGCCCATCTACCAGCGGCCGCTCGAGTTCGACGACGACGGCAACGAGGTCGACCTCAACCGCCCGGGCCGCGAGGTCTCTTCGCTCGCCAACCTCGACTACGACCAGCCCGAGGACGAGGACGACGAGGACGAAGAGGACGAGGACCACGAAGAGCAAAGCGGCGCCGAGCTGAGCGCCGAGGAGGCGGCGCAGGTGGAGGCCCTGCGTGCGGCCGACCAGCAGCTGGTGCCGAGCCAGCAGCACGACGAGGCGCTGTTCGCCGACCCGGAGGAGACGGGAGCGTTCGAGCTGGCGGCCATGGATCTGCGCGACTTCGGACACTTCCAGCGGCGCAACATCGCGCGCGCCGAGAAGTGGTTCGCCGAGATGACGGGCGAGCGCGCGCTGCCGCCGTCCGTCGTGTCACTCAACGCCATGCTCAACGTGTACGCGAACGCGCTGCACCTGCGCACGGCGGAGCAGTTCGTGGCCGAGCAGTTCCCCAAGTTCGGCCTGCAGCCCGACAAGTTCACCTTCCGCGCGCTCATGCACATGTACGCGCGCGCCAAGCGCACGGCGGCGGCCGAGGAGCTGATGGAGCAGGTCAAGCGCCGCGTGGCCGAGGGCGACCTGGAGGCGGACGGCGTCACCTTCGGGCTGCTCGTGGACCACTACGCGCGCAAGCGCATGCTGCGGCGCGCGCTGACGCTGCTCGAGGACGCCGACGCGGCCGGCGTGCAGCTCGAGGAGAAGCACCTGAAGAAGGCGCGCGCGCTGGCCGACAAGTTCGGCGTCTTCACCGACCTGCTCCCCGAGGACCCGAACGCCGTGCTGCTCGCCGGCTCGCGCCACAAGCTCATGGCCAAGCGCAAGGTGCGCGCCGAGGTGCTCGCGTTCAACCGCAAGCTGGGCCGCCGCTTCCTGCTGCCCGACACGGTCTAGCCGGCCGCCAACACGACGCACGACTCACGATCGATCGCTCTGCCCGCTCTGGTCTCGCTCATCTATCCCCGCGCCTTCATTGTCCGTCATAACTTACTTTAGTAAAGGAACGTGCGCAGCGTCTCCACCTCCACCTTGCGCCGGCGGTGCGCGCCGATCTCGCTCGGCAGCTCGCCACCCTCGGCGTCGTCGTCGTCGTCGCAGATGGCCACGTCAAGCGCCGCCAGCGCCGACAGGTAGTGCGTGCGCAGCGACAGGTAGTGCAGCCGCGCCGCGCGTCCGGCCGCCACGCGGTTCACGCGGTCCAGCGCCAGCAGCCGCTCCACGCCCTGCTCAATGTCGCTCGGCGCCACGTGCACCACCGGCAGCCGCATCTCGCCCGTCGACGTGCCCGTCCGCGCGCGGGCACCCGCCGTCGCCTCCTCGTCCGCGTCCGAGCCCAGCGTGAGCGCGTCCGGCTCCACTACCGCAGCTTGGTCCCCGTCGACGCCCTCGGCGGGGATGGCCACGCGCTCGCCGGAGGAGAGCAGCTCGCCCGCCGCCGTGGGCGGCAGGACCTCGAACGAGCCGACGCGCACGCCGCAGGCGTCCGGCACCCACTCCTGCATGACGGGCGTGTCGTACGTGAGCACCACGGCGCCGGCCGCCAGGCTCTCGAGCGCCAGCTCCTCGTACGCCTCAACCTCGGGCGGCACGGGGAACACGTGCAGGCCGACGGCGTTCTTGAGCCGCGCGATCTCCTGCGGCGAGTTGGCCTCGGCGTCGCACACGAGGTCCACGTTGGGCTTGCCGACCTCCTGCTGCTTCTTCTTCGTCGCGCCGTCCCTCTGGTCGCCGGCCCGGCCGTCCAGCGCGTCCCAGTCGAAGTCGTCGTCGTCAGCCCACGCGTCCGGGCCGTCGCGCGCGTCC
>JAADYB010000903.1:0-11473 GCA_023338075.1 Phytopythium litorale | reverse complement strand
GAACGGCCCGTAGAACTGGCTGAAGCGACACGAGCTGCCAAACATGAAGCGTCCACGGCGGTTCCAGAAGTCCACGGGGTAGCGCCAGCCGCACTGCGTGAACGGTCCGCGGCGGTAGCAGAACATGGTGCGACGGAAGCGACGCGGACGGAACTGCTCCACCTCGTCGCCGCTCTCGACGGTGAGCGCCTCCGGATCGTCAATCAGCTCGTCTTGGCCGGACAGAAAGACGCCGGGAGGGAGGCTGTCGCCAGCTTCCTCGAGCGAAACCGTGTCGTCGCTCACGGCCGCCACGTTGCTCGACAAGATGGCCACGTTGTTGTTCTTGAGCACGTTGTTCTTGTTGACGATGCCGGTGACGTCGTTGAGAGCGGGCGTCGAACCGACGTCCACGCGGAGAGCGGAGTTGGAGGTGTCGGCGGCGCTGGCAAAGGCGGAACAGACGGCCGCGACGATCGTGGCGAGCAGGAAGCGGTTCATCGTCGTGACGTGCGTAGGGACGGTAGAGCTTGTCGTTGGCTTGTGTAGCACAGCGCGAGCTGGAGAGTGAGGTCGGTTGTTTGGTTAACCGATCAGCGATGTCATCGTCCTTAGAGGCGAGAGTGTTTCGTGGATATGTGCGTCGAGATCCTGGGGATCGCGAAGATCTTGCTGGGGTTGAAGCTGTTGTCTTGGGCAATACGCGGGCTATACGGATTGGTCAAAGTTGAGAACTTGTAACGTGTGGAGGGCATCGCGTGCGCCTCAACTCCAAGTTTCGTTTTCGACTTTAGAATGGAGCAATGCATCAATGCAACATGCAGATCCACTCAGCGAACAAGCGGAAGAATCTTCGCTGACCCCACAGCTGCCGAAGTGGAGGCTACGGAGTGCTGTACACGACGGCGGACGCATAACTGACGGACGAGTCGCCGTGGTGCTTGCACGCGCCGCTCTGCGCGTACTTGACGAACTTGAGCGAGCACTTCATCTTCTTGGCGGCCTGGATAGTGTGCAGCAGCAGCGAAATCGGGTGCCGCCCACAGATCGTGTTGCTCGTCTTGTCCAGGTACTCAGCAAAGCCGGCGGCGTCCAGGCGCTCGATAATCTGCCAAAAGCAATCCACCACAGTCAGACTACGCAATGCAACCACACGATGGTGCCGAACGATCGACTACTGACCGCCATGCCCTGGTGGTCCAAGTAGTTGATGTACTCGTGGATTTCTCCATACGTCGAGTCATGCGGCTGGTAGCGGAACCTATTGTGCACATCACGCTCCGAGTGGAGCGTTTGCGGTTGGTGACGCCGCAACTCTACTGACCAAGAAGCAACAAGGCGTACCGCGAGCCCCAGTGGCAAAAGTCCGAGCTGACGACGAAGAGATTCTCCTCCTGGTCAAAGTACGGCGCCAAGATCCTGGGCAGGCATCGCGGTGAGTGCCACGAGACGCGTCAGTGACACCCAAGTGCTGCCACTCACTTGCCGTACTCGGCGTCCAGGTTCGCCTTGGTGTTGCCGACGAGGATGGGCACGACCGTGAACTTGCGTCCATTCATGACCTGCCACAGCACGGAGTCCACTGTCAGCAACGGAACGCGTCCAAACTGTCCCAGCAACGCTCGTGTGCCACCTTGAAGACAAATGGCAGGTGCATCTCGATGCTGTGCTCGTCCTCGTCCACGTCCATGGACATGGTGCTGAACTTGCCCTGCCCGTGCGCGCACCACACGCATCAGCACACCACACGCACCAGAACACAGCTTCCGCACACCCGCTCACCGTGTTCACCAGTCGCTCGCTGACCTCGCTGTCGATGGTGATGTTATCGCATGGGGTCTCGTACTCCTGCGCGGCCGACACGGCACAGCCCCTGGCCACAGAGGATGCGGCCGCACCCGTCACTTGTCTGTACAGAGGAAACGCTTTGGACTGGACGAGCGCGTCGACTCACTTGAGGTAGTAGTGGTGCGACGGGCCCAGGATGAAGACGCGCTTGACGTGGTCCAGGTCCATGATATGCCGGTACGCGAACGCTGCAGTCGGGCCCGAGTACCTGGCGCATCCGACAGTCAGTCGCGCGTCCAGAGGTTGAGCGCACGAAGCATTGCGAGCCGACGACGCACTGGAAGCCGGCGTGCGGCGCGATGATGGCGCGGATGCCCGTTGGCGGCCCGCGCTCGTTACCCTCGCTCGCCTGGCGCAGCCACTCTGCGTCCACCGCAGCGTCAGGCCGCGCATTGAGCCCTGTGCAGTCGCGAGGAGCGAGTTCATACCCGAGAGCTGGCCGTCCAGCACGTCGTCCTCGTGCGAGTACCACGAGCCGGCGTGGGTCGCGAGCCGCACGCGCGTGTTGAGGCGCACGCTGCTGGCGCTCGCCATCTCGGCTTGGTCCCCGGGTCGTGGTCGACGTGGAGAGATAGATAGAGAGAAGCAGGCGGGTGCACGCGCCGAGTCCTTGTGAGTCCTTGGCACTCGCCTTCGATTTCTCTTGTGCGCGAGGTTCAATGCTGCTGGGTGCGAGTGTCCCACAAGTGCGGGTTGTCACCTTTCTATTACGATATCGTGCATTTTCTAATAGATAGCGGATACCAGGATATATTGATTGAAATGCTACGAGACTCTGAAATGTGATATAGAGCCATTTATGGTTATGGATTGGGTGGAAAGCGGGTGCTGACGTTGGTGCCACGAAAATGAATGCGGCAGGCAGCTGCCTGCATTCCGCATTGAGGTGGCGCATGGCGGCTCTCCGATAGGTATTACCAGCCCACTCGCCGAGAGCGTCGTGCAATCCATCAGGACACCACATGGGGGCGCTGCAAACCGCGTCGCGCTCGCGTCCGTGTGCCGCGGCCCTCGCGCGTCTCTACGCTCGTGTTGTAGGATCTGTGACGGAGCGCATGACGGTCACCTGCGTCCCGCATCTGGTCCTAGCGTCGCAAGCGCCTAGTCGGCACGCAGCTGGCTGGTGCTATACTAGACCTGTGCTTGCAGCCAGCCCGCGGGCTTTGCGTCGCGTTCGTCCGTGGCAGACGGCGTCGCCTCGTACCGCGGGGAGCAAAGGCGCATCGATCGACGCTTCCGTCCGCCCAACACGGCGTGATCGCCTCTCGAGACCGGAGAGGGAGAGCCGATTGCAGTTGCGACTGGTTGCCGACTCCGACCGCCTCACGGACGGACCAGCCTCACGCCTTACGCTGCATGAGCACGCCGCGCAAACCCTCGCTCGAGCTCCACAAACGCCGTCGTTTGGCCGGCGCGGCGTCTCGAATATGCCACACCGACCGCTCACCACCACCCGCCCCGATATTACGCGCGCCTTGCCCCACCGAGCCGCTCCGCCCCGACACCAGTCCATTCGTCCATTTCGCCGCGTCGTCCGTGACTCGCGGCGGTCACGTCGGCAGATCAGCGTGTTGCCTTCGGTCTCAGCCCACCGGGAGCGTTTCCCCCCACGCGATGCACATCAGACGTCCTATCCTTGGATGTGACTCCACCACTTCAAGTGCATGTCGTGCTGTTGACCCGGTGAGTAACCCGAGGCGTGAGATCTCTGCGTGGCACCACCGCCGGCAGCCTCACACTCGCCGCCGCCGCGGATCTCATGTCGTCTGGCAAACCACTGGCCGCTCCATCATTACGCCGCTCCGATCCGTCCCAGGCGTCAACGCAGGCCATCGAACCGAAGCCACCGCGGCGGAATCGAAGCGGTGTGCAACGCTAAACGTGCAGGCGCGGAAGCCACCGACGCCACAGACGCTCCGGGCACACAGCTCAAGCCTGCTGAACCGACACGCGCTGCTGGCCTTTAGTGTCCAAAGTCCGCGCCTTGTGTGGCCAGATGGGACCGCACTTCCACAGACGCGGCGCGGCTTTCTGTCTGACGAGAAGCGCTTGCGGTTGCTGCAGCACAGTAGACGCTTCCACATGTTGCGTGGCCTCTTCCGCTTCGGCTGATCGCCAGCGACGTGAGTACTATTAGGCAGGGGAGTTGACCAAGCGCTCTGTTTTGGTTCAACCACCCAACCCGCCTCGCTGGTCCGAATCACATGGGGCGGCTTGCGTCCTTCCGCTTCCCCTCCCGCCTCCTCTTCGTCACCTCCGAGCTCCGTGTCGGTGCTCAAGTCCAGCAGACGAGCCCTGACGTGCTTTCTGCCACTCCAGCGGAGCTCACTACCGATTCCCACCCGCACCGAGCACGCCTCGGGCTCCACTTGTGCCTCCCACACTGAACGACCGACCCGCGCGACCGACGAACATGCTGCTACATCGCCGCCGCCGGAGCCCCGAGGACCAGCAAGTGGTGGCAGTGAGCGGCTACGCCGAAGGCTTCCTCGTCAAGCAGGGGGCCCGCGTCAAGAGCTGGAAGCGCCGCTACTTCGTCTTCCACGAGGGCTGCATCACGTACCGCAAGGACAGCCGCGAGAGCTCCAAGGTGCTCCGCTCAGACGTGGTCGTGGACGTCTTCTACTGGGACGGCGCCGACTTCGGGCTCGCCATGCGCCTCAGCACCGGCCGCATGCTCTACTTGTCGGCGGGTAGCGAGCATCAGGCCAGCGTCTGGTACGAGGTGATGCAGGATTTCCTGCAAGCCAAGCAGCGCCGCCGCCAGCTCGCGCAGGTCTTCCGCCAGCGACAGAAGCGACTCACACCCATCTGGGAGTCGGACGACGACGAGCTCGACGAGCTTGAGGCCTGAGCGGCACCGACACGCTAGCACGTCGACTGGGAACCATCGGAAGTTCCCAGCTCGAAGTGCGCCTCCTGTAGCACTAGCCTAACGTTATTTCCCACAACGAACGCCATGAACTCGAGTCGAACTCGCTGCCGTGTCATATTTCGTGCGCGCTTTACACCAGAGTCCTTGCGCGCGATGGTTCAGCAGTTCGCTGCTCTTTCGATGCATCGTGGCGAGCGCCGGAAAGGAGAGAGGCTGCCGCTCACACCGACAGCTTCCTCGTCGATCGGTCGTTGACACGGACCGGGGCCCCGTCCAGGCGGCGCTCGAGCCACTTGTGGTACTGATCGAACGTCACGTCCTGCCGCATGGCCTCTTCGTACAGCGTCTCGTTGTGGATGTTGCACGCGTCGTTGCCGAGCCCCGCGCCCGAGATCTTAACGGCCGCCGCCGTCAACATGAAGAACTGCAATGACAACACAATGTGTCAGTCACATGCACCACACCCAGACGTCTGATCGACGGCAACACAGACCTCTTTCAGGAGATTGTGCTCTGATGAACGCGATGTCGGCGAGCAGGCAACGCCCGAGGCATCCCAGCTGCTCGTGCTTGCTCCACTGTCGTCGCTGCTGCGCGGGGACGTGCCAACGTCGCGGTGGTCGCATCCAATCCCAGAATCTCTCCTTATGGCAGCCCCCTTCAAGTCCGCCGAGATCTCACGCGAGAGCTCAAAGAAGAGCGAGCCGGCACGCATGCGGCGAGACGAAGAAGGAGAGGTCGTCTCCGAGTCCGGTAGCTCCTCGTCGACTCGCTCCGAGCTGTTAAGCTGCTCCTCGAGCTCCTGCGGGGGCAAATCGCGTATCGACGACGACGTTAGACACACAAGCAAATCCACACATGTCAGAGCGTCGTTTGTCAGCTCACCCGAGTCTTTGCGTGCAGCTGAGCGACGCAAAGCTGTTCCTGACGCAGCGCGTCCTTGACATCCTCGAGTTCCTGGCTCAGCTGCTCAACCTATGGCAATGCGAGTCGGTAGTCAGCATCGTCAAACGGTGTGACTGTAGCATCCCAAGCTCACCATATCGTCGACCTGGGCGGTACGCGCGAGCTGCTCCTGCGTCACCATTTGCTGGGCTGCCAACACAGCTCGTGCATGTGCATTCTGCGCTTGGAGTGCAGCTTCGCGCAGCTCCATTGTCCTGGTCTTCTGCCTCAGCTTAGCGTTCTCGTCCTCCAGCTGCGCGATCCGCTCCTGCTCCGCCGCGGTTGTCTCGTTCAACCGCTGCGCGAGCCTGGCCGCGTCCTCTTCAGCTCGAAGATGAGCAGCATGCAGCACTCCCAGCTCGCCTCGCATCCTCTCGCTGTCATCTTCCGCCGTGCGCTTGGCAGCCAGCAGGCCTCTCGCCTCCTCTCGGGCCTTGCTCAGCTCGCCTTGCAGCGCCTGGTTGCGAAGGCTACGTGCACCATGTCGAGGCGTCAGTGCGTCCAGAGACACGGGTTGTGGAGTTGGTAAGCACGCACCGACTATGCTCGAGCTCGTCCAGCATCTGCTCTGCCTGGTCCGCGGCCTTGGCGCGCGCGATCTCAAGCAGCCGCAGCTGCATGTGCGCGCTTGAGAGCTTCTTCTCGAGGTTCCTGGCCTCGTTCTCGGCCTGCTCGGCCCGGACGGACAGCTAACAACATGCCACGGGCTGTCGTTAGCATCGCCTTGACTCACCGACAGACAAAGGCAGGTGTCGACCCACGGCGATGTCTTGGCGCTCGATCTCGGCATCCATCTGCTGGTTGCGCTCCAGCAGTGTCTGCCCAATGCGCGCGGCCAGCTGCGCCTCCTCGCGCGACTCGGCCAGCGCGCGGTGCAGCGACGCCACCTCCTCCTCCATGGCCCCGAGTGGCGGCACGGTCGCTTGCATCAGCAACTCGCCGCTGTAGTCTGCTGGCGAGCTCAGCGTACGCGACCGGAAGTGCATGGGGTTGGCGCCTTTGGCCCGCGGAGACCGGCAGTCGACGCCTAGCGGTGCCTTGGCCGCCTCTAGTGTCACTGCGGCTCCATGCTCGGTCGTCTCGGGCCGCTCCTCGCCTCGGGCTGCGCGTCTGGGCGACCGCATGCGACTCTATCGATACCTCTCGTCGGTCTCGTTGGTCTCGTTGGTCTCGAGCTGGTGTGAGCTGACGAGGGGAAGGAGGCGCAGGGAGGAAAGCATCAGCGAGATGGAGACGGCCAGAGATGGAAATGCACGGACAACGACTAAGGTCGCTGGAAATAGAGCAGCGGCCCGAAATAACACCGAGCAACCGCGCGGGGAAGTGCTGATGAGGGCATGAGGCGCGGCTGAAGATGCAGGTGAAGGAAGCGAAAGGCATGGGAATATTGACAAAATAACTAAAGACGCATGGACTACGAGGCGCCTCGAGGAAGGCGTGGCGGGGACGGGGGAGCGCCGCAAAATGGGAGGAGGACGGGCCGACGGCGGCGTGGGCCGACGCGGCGATCGTCTCCAAAATATATAAGCAGGCGGGCGGCGGGCACGGCTGGAGGCGGCTCAAGGCGAGCCATGGCGCTCCTCCGGCGCGGAACAACTCGACACATAGGGCTGGCTGGCTTCTCGCTGCTGGAAACCTGCAACCACGCAGCGGCGGGCCGATACGGCGCCGACTACAGGTCCAGGCTCTTGCTCGACAGCGCAAGTGACAGCCGCGGGCGCTGGAACATGAGCAGCAGCGGCTTAGGGCCCTTCTGCAGCAGCCGCATGGCCGCGCCGAAGCCCATCTTGCTGATGTTGTTGTTGTTGATGCTGAGCAGGATGTCGCCGATCTCGACGCGGTTCTTCTGCGACTCGCGCGTCACGGCGCCTTCGCTCTTGACGTTGATCACGCGCGGGTAGTAGCTCGTGCTCTCCTGCTTCACCACGATGCCCAGCGGCCCGTCTTCCTCCTTCCACGTGATGTAGTACAACGAGTGGTCCACCTTGGGGTTCAGGCTCACGCACGACTGCCGCATGAACCGGTCGTCGTCCTGCGGGTTCGACATGGTCAAGCGCACCTCGGCTTGCTCGTCCACCGTGTCCGTGTGGCGGAACCGCAACACCGCCGGACGAGGGCCGCTCTCCAGAATGTCAATGACCTTCTGGAACCTCACACCCTGTGTCGAGAACTCGTTGATGAAGATAAGGTGGTCGCCCGCTCGCACGTTGAACATCCCAGGCAGCTGCTGGTTCCCATGCGCTTGGAGCACGCACGGGTAGCCCGTGCTCGGGTCCGGGCGGAAGCCGAGCCCGAGCGGGACGCCCTCCTTCCACAGCACCTCATAGTCTTCCTCTCCCAGAACCTCGAGCGATCCGGAGCGAAGGCGGAACGACTCGGTCGGGTTGCGAAGGAACTGGAGACGCACGGGCTTCTGCACTTCTTGCAGCAGCGTGAGAATGCGGCGGATGTCGCCCTTCTTGACTCGAACCTTGCCCACGGCAAGCAGCACGTCGCCGCGCGACACTTCAAAAATGTCGGCGCAGTTGCTCAAGCTCTCGTGAACGCGTCGCACAATTGGCATGCCGGACACGGGGTCGCTCTCGAAGTACAGACCGAGCAGGCCGCACTCCCACACGATCTCGTACTCGTTCTGAACGTGCTTCGGCGGCTCGTACTCGGCGAGCTTCTTTCGCGAGTCGCGGAAGCGCGGGCTGCTGCCGCTGCCGTATCGCGCATCAGGGTCATAGATCTCCGACAAGTAGTCGCTGCCGCTGCGCTCACTCGTTGACACCGAGCTCTGGATCGAAATGAGCGTGTTCTTGCGGTCCTTCGATGGACGCGAGAAGGAGCCGGAGAGAGAGATGGAGCTCTCAGTCGTGCGCTCATCGTCGAGCGAGCCGACGTACGATACATCACGCTCAAAACTGAGAGTATTCGCTGCCGACAGCTCGCGACGCACCAGCCACCCGCGCACAAATGACTGGATGATCGTCGCTGCCTTGACGCGCTTCACTGCAAGCCGGGCCAGATACCCACGGGTATTGGTCTGAATCCGAATTGCTGACCGGTGCCTTGTCACCAAGGCGATGAACCTCCGCTGGCATGTCCACCGACGGTATGCAGTCTGGACGCGGACGCATGAGTGACGCAATCGCTGGTACTTGACCCGAACCGAGTAGCCGAGGCAGTAGCGCTGCAACGTGACTACCGACTTGTAAAGAGCCTTGGCGCGAGCCGTTTCCAGCGCCTGATGCGCCTCGAGCAAGCAAAACACCTTGGTCTTGCCCACTTGGAACGGAGGATGCTTTGCGTCCATCAGCCAGCTAAACCGATCCGTGAACGCGTTGACCATCTGCGCAGCAACTGCCTTCTCGTTCTGGCCTTGGGCGTGCGGCACTTGCGAGAGGATGCAGCTGTACGTCTTGATGAAATTGTCGTGGCTGAAGCGGACTGGGTAGCCACTACGGGAAATCTTGACGGCTTCCAACACGCCACCGCAACGCAGCTGCTCCAGCAGACGTACCCTGTCGAACTTGGACGAGCTCACTTCGTCATTCGGCTTGATGCACCGGATGAAGTGGGGTTCCGTCGCATTAAGGACCTCCAGCAGCGAGTTCAGCTGGTTCTTGAACTGCGATACAACCGTCGACGACATGATCCCGGAGCGGCGACGCGTTCCCTCGCCTCCAGAGGAATCGAAGCGGATCTTCCCTCGTCCACCCTTCGGTGATGGCTCATCGTTGGTCTCGAAAAGCGCGCGAACGAACGCAGAGCTGGAGCCTCGGAGCAAGTCGACCGCCTCTGTGTGCATGTTGTCCTTGTTCTTCTCGCAGAAACCGTCGCTGGTGTAGCAAACGTCGCCCGCGTAATGACGGATCACAAACTCGCCCTTGGCGCGCTGCAGCTTGGTAACTGCAAACGACTGGTGCTTGGACAGGCACTCGTAATACTTGTTGGCGAGTTTCTCATCGTTGCCACGAGGAATCAAGCACTGCTCATCCAGCAGCGAGAAGAGGCCCATCTGCCGCGTCTCGAGCATCGCCACGCAGATGTCGTTGTTCGGGTAATCGACAAACTTCCACGGGATCTCTTCGGCGACGTATTGATCCTGCTCCATCTTGAACACGAAGCGCGCAAACAGTTGCTGCAGCTTCTCGTTGGCGTAGTTGATGCACAACTGCTCCAGCCGGTTCTCCTCGAAGATCTCGAAGCCAAAAATGTCAACGACGCCAATAAATTGGCTTCCAGGCTCCTCTGCGTACTGAATCGACGCGTTGATGCGCGACACGAGCCAGTTGAACATGTTGGAGTAGAGCGTGCGCACGACCGAGTCGCGGGTGGAGATGGCCTGGCTGACTGGCAAACGAGTCGTGATGAACTCGGCGCCGGCCTTGATCTGCTTTGTGCACAACGTGTTGCGCAGCGCGTCTTCCTGCACACCGAGCAGCCTGCAGATGGCGTTGACACTGGATGAACACGCCGCGATGTCGACGGTCGAGGAATCCTTGCCGTTCTCCGTCGTGAAGCACACATCTCCGAGATGAAGCACCGCGGAGACCACCTTCATGACGTTCAGCTGCTCCTCGGTGCCCATGCCGATGCTCCCCATCGCCCGACGCGTGTCCGTGTACGACTCGGCGTCGTCGACTCCGTCCAGGCGGATGAAGCACTCGGACTGACTTAAATACCTGTACTCGGCCATGTCGCGCAGGCCAAGTTGCTCGCGTTCGGCGTCGGAAGACCCGCGGCACATCTCGTAGAAAATATGGTAGTTGCGCTCGCCCTTGCTCTGCGACACCAGACGCACGCGCTCCAGCAAGTACGTCGAGATGGACGCGCCGAGCATCTCACCCGTCGCGCTGAAGCCGAGCTTGATGAACTTGCCGAAGCGACTACTGTTGTTGTTCCGGTTTGTGCGCGCGTTGCCGAACGCCTCCAGGATGGGGTTCGACTCGAGCACTCGATCGTGAATCGTCGGCTCGCCGTCGGTCTTGGGCTTCACGACGCGGCTGGCCTTGAGCGACCGCCGACAGGTCGATACGTACGCCAGGTAGTTCATGATGAGCTTGGTCGTCTCCGTCTTTCCGGCGCCACTCTCGCCGCTGACGAGGATCGTCTGGTCGTTCTTCTCGCGTCCGGGCGCCAGCATCGTGCGGAACGCCTTATCCGCCACAGAGTACACGTGCGGCGGCAGCCTCTCCGCCGCTTCCTTGTCGCCGCCTTCCGTGTAGTAACGAGCCTTGATGTCTTCCGAGTACAGCGCGAGCCGGCGGAACGGGTTCATAGCGACCAGGATCGAGCCCGTGCTCGTGTAGATGAGCCCGTGGAAGAACCGGCGGCGCAGCACCTGGAGGATCGCCGGCTCGTGGAGGTGGACGAGCTTGGTCAAGTCCTCGATCTCGTGGTACACCTCGGAGTGGTTCCGCGGGAGCACGTTCGCCATGGGCAGCGGCTTGAGCCGGCGGAAGGACGCGCGGCGGCTGTTGCGGCGCTTGCGCACCGCCATGAACTCGTGGCTCTCCTCCGCGGGGTTGGCGTGCTCGCCGTCTAGCACGAGGTGGTCGTCGTGGGCCTCGGGCTCGGCCTGGCACTCCACCGTGCCGGCCCGGTCGTCGACGGCGAGCACGACGGCCTCGCGCCACAGCTTGCCGTCCAGCACCCACACGGCGGCGCCGACCTCCATCTTTGCCGCGTTCCTTCTTGCCGGTCTGTTCCCTGTCAAGAAAGGACGGCGCGTCGATCGGTCGCGCGCGCGGTCGCCCTACCTGTGATCCACGCACGGGAGCGCCTGCACGGGGCCAGTCGAGGGTCGCGCACGCGATGCGCGCGGCGGCAGCGAGCGGT